>SKCR01037762.1:0-107289 GCA_019454045.1 Zanthoxylum bungeanum
GCTCTTGTCCCGTTCGAACACGTTCTCGAATGATATACGAATGTGAACCTTCTATTTCCCATTCGAATGCGTTTACGAATGCTAATCAAATGCGTATGTATTTTGTTTCATAGGGTCTTGTCCCGTTCCAACGCATTCTCAAACTCTATACGAACGCGAACCTTCTATTTACCATTCGAACGCGTTTACGAACGCTACTCGAACGTGCATGCATTTTGTTTCATCAGGTCTTGTCCCGTTCGAACGTGTTATCAAATGCTATACGAACGTGAACCTTCTATTTACCGTTCGAACGTGTTTACGAACGCCACACGAACGTACATACACTAAACTGAGTCCTTTTCATCACATTTCATGCATGATTACCCCATTAGTTATCTCTTTGCATTATGTACCTAATTGCTTCTCTTTATTACGCATGATTGTGCAATTGCCATTTATTTGTGTTCCCACATGTATAAGTACGTTGTGTTTATGAAATTATATGCTTGCCATGATTCTGATTCACTTTTATGTATGTTTGTACAATTACCATTTCCTTGCGTTTCTGTATCCATGAATATGGTGTGCTTATGAAGTTGTATGTTTGCCGTGTTTCAATTCACCTTTATGCATGCAAATTCGGACATAGGTTATATGCAAATAGGTTGTATGAAAATTCGGACATAGGTTATATGCAAACTTAGATATGAGCCTTGTACTTATGCATGTGAGCTTAGAAATAAAATATTATTGGAAATATGTTGCGTAGATTCGATTAAATTATTGCACAAATCATTTCATTACAAGTGGCATGAGTAAGAGATCGTTTCGAACCCAACGGTTTGAGGTCTTCCCTTGTGAGGGGTGAGTGTGGCCTTAAATCATTTTACCGGTTCACACCGGGTGGCGACTCCATGTTATTTCTCCGGTTTAGTCCCCTACGGGCAACTCCGTACTCGCAACCGGGCCGCGAGCCCGGAACAGCGTCGTCCAACATATGTGTCCTACACAAACCTTTTGCTCTTGACCTTGGGCTACAAACCCCTCTTGTTGTACCATATAGATACTCTCATCAAGATTGTCATTCAAGAATGCAGTTTTGATGTCCATATGCCAAATCTCAGTCATAATATACGGCAATGGAGAGAAAAGTGCAGATGGATTTAAGCATGACTTCTAACGACAAATTCTCATCATAGTCAACTCCCTCTTTCGGGTATAACCCTTGGCCTCTAGCCTATCCTTGAAGGTATATAACTTTTCATCTATTCCTTCTTTCTCTTGTAGATCCACTTGTAACCTATGGGTTTTACCCCATCGGGTTGATCTACAAGTTCCCAGATTGAGTTGGAGTATATAGACTTCATCTCGAGGTTCATGGCTTTGAGCCATTTTTCTTTATCAAAATCATTCATTGCACTACGATAGGTCAATGGATCATCTACACCATCACTGGATGCAACAACCTATGCCTCTCCAATTTCTAGATAGCGATCAGAATGTCGTACAACCCTCCCACTGTGTCTAAGTAGCAGATCATTCTGACATACTTGCATCTGACGCTCAAATGTCGAAGGTGTTCTGTTTCTGTCACCTGTTATTGATGATAGTGTGCTGGTCGAACCAATAAGTAACTTCTCGAGTAACACTTTACTTCGAGGTTTGAACTTTCTCATATAGTCCTCCTCAAAAAAATTAGTATTTGTCGACATAAACACTTTATTATTTTCCAGACAATAAAAGTACCCAACCTTAGTCACCTTAGGATAGCCTATAAATAGGCACACTTGAGAACGTGGCTCCAACTGTTGGAAAATTATGACCCATAGCATCACTATTTGTACAGAACATGGTGTTGTTGTACAAATTAACTATGTGACAAATGAAATTGCTCTTTTATCATTTGTAATTAGATTACCGGGATATATAAATGATAAAAGTACATATGATTAGTACCGGATTAATAAGATATGAGACAATATTAATCCACTAAGGTTTAATCATTAAAACATCCCTAGTCGTAGTATTATCGAGATTGGACATCGATAATGCGGAATAGACTAGTATGTGTGTTATGGGAGCATAACGGCATAGTTCTCATATATTTGGGTATTGGATACTCATGCAAGTGTAATATGAGGTTGTGTTTGTAGATGGTACAGAAACAGCTTCGCTCTGGATAGACCCCTCAGAATTCCATTGGTAGTATGACTATGTGTCTATGGAAGTCCGAATCAGGGTAGGTGTATTTGGTCTTAACCTGAGACTTGCATCTCTAATACTTGCGACAATCAATATACTTTGGTTTTGGTCATCCAGGGCTTTAACAGGTTCTGTGTATGCCACTTCTAGGTATATTGAGAATCGTAGTGTATTGGGTGTGATGTCAAGATGGAAGTATCACTTCAGTCATATGGAGATGATGGTCACGTAGGATAAGGAACTGGTATTCTTATATGTTGCAGCTATCGGGATAATATGACTAGGTCATGTTTATCCGATTATAGAGACTAGTTACGAGAGATCCGATATGTGCTTCCTATGGGGCAGACACAATTCCAGCCTCAGGCCTAGCACGTGACATCTGATACTGGATCGCAATACGCAATACTACGTATACTACGCCTGATATAGATTACATATTCCTTTAAGAATATTTATGGAGAATTGGGTAGGCACGGTGCTTTGCTAGAAGCCAACCATGTCTTGTAAATCGGTAAAAATGTAGTACTAGTACATACGTGTTCAGATAGTCCGACGACTGGATTTAATGCCAACATATCCAGGGATCTCATGGGTCGCTTCCCGAAGATTCACCGATGACGTATGACTCGCACATAATTAATCTGGGATTAATTAGTAGAGAGAGAAAATTAATCTAGGATTAATTGCGGAGATATTTTATCTGGGATAAAATACTATTTGAAGAGATAGAACGATTAATTTGGAATTAATCAATAAAATATTATATTCGATATAATAAACGAAAATAGATTTCGACGTGGAATTAAAATTAGATTTTAATTCGGGCGAACGAGTTAATTTAGAATTAATTCACTAGCGAGACGTGAATATTAATTTTGTTAGGCATAATTATTTAATTAAATTTGATTTAATTATGTCGCAACGGAAAATTCGTTAATTTGGAATTAACGAACCCGAGCCCGGGATGTGATGCGGGCCCACTCGCATTTTGAATCAAGTGGGGCCCACAAGTCACATCACGCGTCACATCATTAGTCACTCAAGTGATATGATGCATGTCACTTTTGTGATTGATGGGAGTTGTTGAAAGGCTTTAATGCCTTGTACCATTTTTGGAAGTGGTAATTGATTTTTGATTTTTGAAATCAAAACACACAACACTCTTTCTCTTCTCCTCTCTCCCTCACACGGTTTTGAACCATTTTTCTCTCCCTCATCTCACGGCTTGGAACCCTTTCTCTCCTTCTCTATTTTCTCTCATGGTCGAGAGTTACACAAGGGGAAATAGAAAAATTGTTGCAATTTTTCAATGATGCTAGCACATCCATGGAGTCTTACAAAGGTGATAGGGAAACCCATTCCTGAGCATGAAATCATTCACAAGCTTGGAGCTTGAAGATCCACACACCAAGGGGTTGACCGAAACACAAGGAGCACAAAGGAAGGGCATGGCTGAGAGCTTCAAGGAGCAGAAATTTTTTTATGTTCTTCGCATCGCAAAGCCGATCAAAGTGAGTATTTCCGCTAATTTACTTTGATGTATTCACACGTTTATATGCTTAATTGATCTTGGTTTGACCTAGAAAACCCAACACCAACTTTGTAGTCTTATTCTTAGCACATATGTTGGACACCCCCATATGCAGAATTATCGTAAATTAACTTTATGTCCACTCCACAACTCTAAAGGATTATTAGGAACGGACTTAGATGGAAATATATTGAGGATATACATTGTTGTTTGCAATGCATATCCCCAAAATGAACTAGGCAATGAACTGTAACTAAACATATATCTTATCAGGTATAGTAGGGTCTGATTTCTCCTCTCGACAACACCGTTCTACTTGTGTGTTTTAGGTGTTGTGAGTTGGGATACTATCCTATGCTCAACCAAGAATTCCTCGAAATCACTATCAAGATATTCTCCTCTATGATCTGATCATTGAATTTTGATCATTTTACTGAAATAGTTCTTAATCTCAGCACAATAATCTTTGATCTTTTCAAAGGTATCTGACTTATACGACATTAAGTAAACATACCCATAACTTGAATAATCATAAATAAATGTGATGAAGTATTCATAACCTCATCAGGCTCTTATACTCATCGGTCTATAAACGTTTGAATGTATTAGCTCAAGTGTTGACTGTCACTTATACCTTTTCCAGTAATAGATCTTTTGGTCATCTTTCCTTCTAGACAAGATTCACATACTGGTAAAGTTCCAAGCTTTAACATGTTTAAAGCTCCGTTCTTTATTAACCTATCTATGCGGTCCAGTCTAATATTACCAAGTCTAAGATGCCACATATATGTGTCATCATGAGGAATCTTTTGCCGTTTTATTTTTGGTTTTTCAACCTTAAATATTTCAGTGTTGAGTAGTGAATTATGTGTTAACGGCCTTAACACATATAAATTATTTTATGAGTTTCCTGTCCATATACTTAATCCATTTCTACCAATAATAACCAAATTATTATTAACTGAAATAGAAAAACCATCATCCAAAATTTTTGAGACCGAAATCAAATTCCTGTGAAAACCAGAAATAAATAAAACATTGTTTAAATGTAAATAACTATTATTTAAACTAGAAACTCTCACTGCTCTTCCTGAAATGGCATCCCCTATCCTAACCCTCATGGTGTAGTCACCTTCAGCAAGGTCATTCCATGAATCAAGTAGTTGCAAAGAAGAACAAACATGGTTAGTGGCTCCTGAATCAACAATCCATGCAGATTTATCATCCACCACTAATAAAGACTCAATTACAAGTAAATCATATTTACTTGTGGCCTTTTTCTCTTTTAGCTCAACAAGGTAATTAAGACATTTCCTTTTCCAATGTCTATCTTTGTCACAATGTAAACACTTTCCTTTGGGCTTGGCATCATTGGAGTTTCTCTTGTTCTTCTTCATAGGCTTTGTCTTAGCCTTCCCAATGTCTGTCTTCTTTTTCTTGGCAGATTTAGAAGATTCGATAATATTTGCCTCTCCACTGGGTTTACGAGGATCCACCAGTATGGACTCGTAATGGGTGAGCTCATTAAGCAGCTCAGTCAAAGTAAAAGTCAACTTTTTCATAACATAGTTGCTTTTAAACTGTAGGAAACGCTCAACTTTTTCATAATATAGTTGCTTTGAAACTGTAGGAAACGCTTTGGAAGAGTTTACATGATCATGGTCACCTGGCTACGCTCGTCAATACGAGCTCTATAAGTTTCGGCCGTGTTGAGATAGGTCATCATCCTCAACACGAGCCATCTGACTGATGTCCATTCCTTCATCCTTGCGATCATAGATGAGACCATGGCCTCATGACGTTGCCACTCTTAAGGCTGTCTAAACATACCCTGCAATGACTCCATCATCAAAGAAGTTGTAGCCATTAGCTTATGTTTTCGAGCAAGAACTTCAGACATCCTTGTTAGCAAGTAGCAACAGGCTTTCTCATTGGCCGCGACCAATTTCTAGTAGGCATCGGGCACAGCTTGACTAGAATTTATGGCTGGCTCGGGAGGACATTTCTCTACCAGGAAAAACTTAAGGTCTTCGTTCATGTTACTTTTCCATTTAACATAGTTTTTCTCCCGTTAATTTTTCATTTGAGAGAATAGCAATAATCGGAGAAACCATCGCTGGAAATAAAATAAATATGCATTTTAATTATTCATTCATCGCATATTAAAATCATCTAACATTTAGGCATAAAATTAAACATGATGCATGAACCATGTATGATGAATTAGAAACCTAAAAGAATTATTATGCCACAGAAATCTATCATCCCACAAATAAGTGCCGTCGTATGGTAGGTCAATTTTTTTAATGATAGATCGAGACAATCTCAATTGATTAATATATGCGGGAATAACTCTTATTCCTATATTAACTAACAACCATTTTATTTGATCAAGGAATTTCGATTAAAATTTAATCATTCATTCGTGAGTGTAACCCGTTGTTTCGAAATTCTTAGACTTAACTTGTCAAGTGTTGTTGTAGGGTAGGATAATTCACCTGATACATCTAGAGTTCCTATCCTCTCGGAATCCAAACTTGATATTGACTCAAAGTGGACACCATCCGTAGGGGACGAAAATAAAGTCGTCTCGAGACACCTTTTGAATCTCACGTATTCGGACTAATAATGGAGATCGTGGGATATATTGACGTATATCTCTCTCCCACTCACTATTTGAAAATTAAAGGTTTCAATTTAAAATATCAAATATTTTAATGCACTAGTGTCTATATGTTTATGTACAGCTAAGACATAACTCTATTTTACACCAGTGCATTATTATTGATCTAACCAATTTTAACTCTTAAAATTTTTATTCACTAATTCTCATTAGTGTCAACTAATATTTTACTTAATTAAACTAATTTAATTAAGTTTGGTTTAGTGACCAAATTAATTTTAACTCTTAAAATTTTAGTTCACTAATAAGTTGAAAATTTTAGAAATTCAAAAGGGTCAACATTTTAATTAAACTATTTAATTAATATAAGCGTCTTATAAATTCTAATGGTACGTGGAATTGTATCCTGAGTGCAAACCACACTACCGTCTATTCGGAATTGGCTATGGAATTTACGTCCGGATTTTTATCTGATATACCAAGGGAAAATAAAATGCACTTGTAAAGCCCATATTTATATTTAAATTTTGAATTTCCAATTTTAAACCATTTAAACCAATTAATCTTATTAATTTGTTTTCATGCATATCATATTCCAATTTAACTCTTTGAAATTTCATAAAATCACATTTTATGACTAGAATATCCATACATCTATTACATGTTATGGCATACGAAAATATAAGAGTATGCACCTTCAGTTATATGATATGTTATTTAAACAATTCGAAATAAGCATACATATAACATAAAATAAAATTACATTGACCGAACTCTTATTTTCATATACTAATCTAATTAGTACAAAATTTACCAAGACATCCCTTGGTCTTCAAATCTTGCTCCATGGATTGGGATTGAGTCATTGGCGGTATCGACTCTCTAATTACATAAAAATATACAACTTGATAATTTTACATAGGAAAATAAATTTACAACACTTGTAAAAAAACGGCATTATAGCCTTACATTCCTAAAACCAAAATTAATAAAAACCAAGAGCCAAAAAATTTATGATCAATGCAATACATTCATCACATGAATTTAAAAACAAACATTCATCACATGAACATAAGAATGTGGCTACTCATCACAACATGCATTAAAATAATTTATATCTCATATAAATCGATAAAAACATAAACTTTTCAATAAAAATAGAAGGGTTAAGAACACTTTTCAACCTTTCTCTTGATGCCAATTGTAGGAACCAATTTCCCTCGCGTAGCGGAAGTGGTTTAGGCACCGGGATTGACCTTGAAAATTTTCTGCCCTCTTCCTCTGAATGCCAAATCTGACCAGCCCTTGGAGACTTGTTTTGCTTGTATTTTTAAATTATTTTCCAGCCCCAGAATAGCCCCCGAACAGTAGCTCAGATCTGGACCATTTTTGTACCCAATATACTCGCACAACCCACCCAAATCAGCCCATGTTTTCCATGTCCAAGAGCAATGATTCAGATCTGAATATTTCCACCAAAACAGCCCCACAACCACAAAACACCCCTTTGTATTCTGAAATTTTTCTGGATAAAATACAAAACATACGAAGCCACAAATCAACCAGCTAGAGGTGACATTAAGCAAAAAATTCTGCTCACTGGCTTGTCTATTGAAAAGGAAAAGTGTTTTGATTCGATCTCCAATGAGTCTTCCGTGCTATGACTCGCAACAAATAAAAATTAGTATGGGCTAGACTCACTATTTTGATCTCTACACACTTTAGAAAAATGATGTCACGTAAAGAAATTATCTTTTTTCTTTTCTTGTTCTTACTTTTCTTTCAACTCTTTTGAGAAAAACTTTTGAACAAAATGAAATTAGGGTAAAAAAAAAAAGAACCAATTTCCCTTTTATACTTAGGGTTTAATATATTGTAAACAAAAAACCAAAACCCATTATCTTCCTTTTTAGGTTTAGGCCCGCCCCCATTTTTGTAATAACCAAATTTTGTTAATTGTCATCATGATGACATTATCTAGTTTCCAAAATAAAAAAGGTGTAACTACCGTTTATAAAAAATTGAATTTTAAAATAATATGTTAAAACCATTTATTTCCATAAGTGACATGTTAAATAATTTAATATTTACACTAAATTAAATGATTATCTCATAATCATTTATTTAATGAAAATATTATATTAAATATAATATAAATTTACTTGTGTGACAAATATGTTATTAATTTCTTTAACAATAATTTATAAATATATGAGTATATAATTGGACTATCCAATTATATTTAATTTGCTCAGTATATAAAGCTTGCACTGGGACCAAATGGACCTACAGTTTCGAGCTCCAATAATCCAGGAATATTAAATAAACTCTTAATTAAATATTCCAAATTATTAATTTCAGGTTATTCCACTAAAATTCCAAAGATGCACTCTCGTTGCCAGAGAAATGTTATATAAGCTGAACTACACCAGTGTCCATCGATATAGTCATTATATATAGATTGGCCCTTCACAAGTATCTCATATTTAGAGCCGGGTCATAATATCCGTTATACCCCTCTAATTATTTATGCCTTAAGTACCATTGATTCTCTAACTAACAATTTATTTATAACCATTATGAATATTAATCTTTCTTTTTGTAATAGAAAAACTTGAGTGCTCTAATCGTTCAAGTACCGAGTCAACCCTCAAGGAAGATACTCATCTACTTCTTGCAAGAAGGAGTGAACTTCATATTTATGTAAAACATCCCCAGGTACACACCAAACCATGTCCCTAAAGTACGTAGTTATTGGTCGGGATTGCTACACCAACCTCACCTTTGTAAATCAAATGATATAGCCTGCCATGCAGGAGTTCGCAATACACTATGGACTCAGATCAATTCATATATGACCATCTATTGGATTGAAATGAATTTCTTTATTTAACAGCTATTATAAGAAATTCATTTCTATCCGGTTCTAGTCCTATATGATCACATCATATAAAGTGCCTTCATTCTCATGTCACCACATGGACGATCCCGAATCAAGGTCGCCATATAATTATAGAATAGACCGCAGCTATAGATAAACCATAAATAAATTACCCGCTTTTTTTTTTTGCTCACTATGAACTATTTTAGATTACTATCTTCATACTTATATTTTATTTTGTATTACACTCATACACAGTGTCTGAAGGGACATTAGTAATCAAGGGTAAACAAAATAATTACAATACGCGATTTAAATCAAACTTTTGATAAATGAATAATGCATCTTTTATTTCATAACAACTAATTCCGTTTATATTATGTGAAGCTCTAGGGAATATATCCCAACATCTACACCAACCTCACGATTTAAATCAATCCATATATGAGCTTCTAGTAGATTGAAATGAATTTCTTTATTTAACGGATATTATAAGAAATTTATTTCTATCTAGGTCCAGTCCTATATGATCACATCATATAAGGTTCCTTCATTCTCATGTCACCACATGGACGATCTCGGATCAAGGTCACTATACATTAATAGAATGGACTGCAGCTATAGATAGACTACAAATAAAGTAACTGTTTTGTTTGCTCTCTATTGACTATTTTATATTACTAACTTCAGACTTAAATCCTCTTGTGTATGACACTCATATACTAAGTCTGAAGGCACATAAGTAATCAAGGGTAAAGTAGACAATTTATAATATGCGATTTAAATCAAAAATTTGATAAATGAATAATACATCTTTTATTTCAAACAAAAAGTTGCATTTATAAAATTACGTGAAACTCTACGGAATATATCCTAATAAGGAGAACCTTTGGCACTTGTCGTATCGACCAACGAAGTCTGTTGAATTGGCTCGTATGGTGAGCTAACAATAACTTGTTGTGAGGACTCGACAAGCCAAACTCCTTCCTCCTGAGTGGTTGTACCCATATTTTTTCTCGTGCAACTCAGCTAATACATATTGGGCTTATTTGGAGTAACACATTTTAGATAGGGCCCTGAGTAAGATCTCTTCAGAAGTTGGCCATCATATAGGGTGAATCTCGCAGCCTGACGTTGTATCTTTTTAGCCTCAAATTTTTCATGTGGGAGGGTGTCATCATTCAAGTACTCAATTAATGGGGTTATCCAAATATCGATAGGGCTGATCGAGGTGACATCATTGGATTCCTCTCCCCATATGGTTGGCCATCTCAAGTAGATGATCGAGATTAATTGGGTTTGTCCCCTTGAATTGTTTATCTAAGGGTGGCTAGAGAATCCACGTGGTAGTTCTCTGCTCTATGGACTTATGAAATAGTGAACTTTTCGAATGTCAAATGGGGGTCCTTCACATTAGCTAAGTAGATCGCCATTTTTTAGTCCCTTGCTTGGTATAATCCTTCTCTTGGGCACTTTGGCTATAGTATTGTGCCTCTCATTTTCTTTAGAATGGAGACCAGATCCCCAGTGACACAATGAAGTTGTCATATGAAATCTTAATCGGTTAGATAAAGGTTGGTGCAAAACTGTGTAGGTTGAAGGCTTGTGGTCATTTTCCTTGTTGATAGGGTGATTCTCCCTTGGATGTTGGTTCCTCCTGTCTATTGGCTGTTGATTCCACTCTTCAGAGTCTTTCGGCCATTTGGAGGGGTTTGAAGCTCTCTCCTTATTGCGACTACTGAGGTCATCATGATCTTTGTTCCTTTTATCTTTTTCCTATGAGATTTCCATTTGATCTCGGGCCATTGCGTGGTCCATGGTGTAGTACTTGAACTTTGTCAACTTCTTATATAACCCACTGTCAACGAGTAGACCATTGCAGAAGGCTTCGACCGCTATCAGCTGGTGGAGGTCCGGTATGGAAATCCTCTCTCTATTGAAGCGTGAAACGTAACTTCAAATGGATTCTTCTTTTTACTGCTGAATGGAATTTCGGTCATCCATGGTCTTCTCGAACTTGCAAGAGCTTGCAAAGTACTCCACGAACTTATCTGCTAGCTCCCGGTAGGATCTGATAGATCGATGGGGGAGATTGATTAACCAGGTTAGGACTGGGCCTACTAGCATTTCTTTGAATCCTCTACACATGTCGACCTCCCATTGGTTTGTCGCAAGAGCCATAGACATAATCTTGTATTTATAATGGATCACATGGTCGTCTAGGTCGATAGACTCATCATATAGCCTCATATTTGGCGGGATAAATTTCTGGGCTAGTTCTACTGAAGTGATAGACTCGTGGAAGGGTGTGTCTGAGATTTTTCCATCCTGGCTCTTCTTGATTGGCAACCATACTCTGGGTAGGCTGGAGAGGACTGTTTCTTTGAACACTTTCATTTCATTGAGCATAAAAGAGATGACTTGTTGGCCAAGATCTTTTGCAGGGAGATTGGACAGTTGGCGCCTCTGTGAATGGTCTAATTGGGGTTGATCATAGTCTACTGTGTCATCAAAAGCCTCTAGCAAGTTGGTCTGGAGAACATGACCTCTGGCTAATTGTGGAGTTCCCAATGCTGAGAAGTTTAGGCCATCTGCTCCAGCTGCCTTTGGAGGCTGTTGTTGGTTCTTCGTGTTGCGATGTTTTCCTCTTCCAACACCTGTAGTCATTCCTGTAGAGCGGCCAATTGAGCAAACATGGTGTTTGAGGTGTTTTCATTCCCAGAAGCCATAGATGGTTGTGAAGTTGGTCAAATACTAACAGAAAGCTTTGTTTGCTATGAATCGTTAGGGCCCCATGATGGGCGCCAAATTATAGATGGTGAACTGCACCTCCTATTATAGGATGAAGATGCCAACGATCCTGCAAAACAAAGGCAAAGAGAGCGCAAAGTAACTATCCATCGGTGTGATGGATTTTGTAGGCACTCTGATGCTCAAGTCAGTAGTGGTGCTAAGCGGAAAAAAAGAGAGGAAGAATTAGGCAAAGGGTTACCTCGAAATTCATTGTTTGTTGCCGTGAAGGCGATAGGCTAGTGTTTAGGAAGTGATGTCCTTTGAGAACTCGAGTGTGAGAATCAAAGCTTGTATGCCTCAACTACTTCGACCCTTTTCTCTATTTATAGGTTGTGAAAGTAGCCTCTTAGTTGAATTAGGATTCCTTGGAATAGTCGAATTCCAATCCTATTAGGAGAGGGTAGTCGAGTTGGGATTGAGTTAAGAGTGCCTAAGTATCCGGGATTAGGTATAATCCCAATTGTATTCGGATTTAATTACTATGTTTGTAGGTAGTATGTTTCAATCCATATACTTAGTTTCCTTGTTAAGAAGGAATTAGTCGTGTGTAAACTGACGTACAATGTCTATTGGGACATTCATAATATGGGACTGTTGGCTGGGACACTGATCAAGTGATGTCGGCTGGGACAGTAAGTAATACGGTTTGCGTCTCTTAGAGACCATCTGGTCGTCTAAATCTTTTACCCTTATGGGTGTACGGGCTCGTGGGCCTCGTATGTGAGTGCTGTGTGTAGGGTCAGAGCTGTAAATAGCTGACTGTTGATAGTCATGCGATGAGCAATCTAATTCCAATAGGTGTCGGTTGGAAGTAGTCCAGTAGACTTCAATTGGAATGAGACTAAGAATAGGCCCGGTTGATAGGCTGATGAAAGTCTGGTTGTTGATAGCCTTACGTTTGAGCATGTATTAACCCAGTAGACCAGATGTCGACTGGAATGTAAATGTCATTTGGTCCTCACATGTCGGTTGGGGTTCTAGTATGGACTGGAACCCATATCGATTGGGCCTTGGTAAAAGCCCATTGCGTCATTTGGACCAGGTGAAGGCCATGAGGTATAATCTCAAGTATGTGGGCTTATTGGAAGCCTATGTATTGTTTGGGCTCAAGCGTCGACTGAGATACAATGACGTTTAGATCCCTAGTTCAAATTTAGCCCATACATTAAGCAATGAAGTTGAGTTCATTGTTTATGAAATAAGTGAGATACTTCCATTACAAGGATATATAAGTGGTTGAAGAATAACATTTCAATTACAATGTGACAGAGACAGAGAGACTGAAGGGACAGAGCTGTTTTGTTCACATAATGTTGACAGCCACATCTACCTTTCAAAGGGTGCCAAGGCTTGGACTTCTTACTGCAGCTTAAGATTCTTTAGAAGCCTGTAAAGCAATTAAAAAAATGTACATGTAGTCTTAGATTTTGCTATTAAAAAGGCAAAAAAATTCTGTTCCATGCATAAACTACTTGAAATATGATTGCTGGAAATATTACCTTAAATTAAAAAAAAAAAAAAATTTAATAGTTCTTTAAAGCTCTAACCACATTACTAAACTGCAGGGCCGGTCCTGAATTTTTGGGTGCCCGGTGCGAAAGCTCAAAATGTGTCTTTTTTCATTACGAAAACATATGTTTAAAAAAAATAATATTTAACGAGTGCTGGAACCCAAGCGAAGCTGGGGGCTAAGCCCTCACGCCCAAATTATATTACTTGAGAAAATATATAAAGGGGGACATAATACCTAAACCCCGACAATTTAGTGCCCCTTAATTTTTGGGCCCTGGACAGTCGCCCTTGTGGCTCCTGCCCAGGGCCGGCCCTGCTAAACTGGTGGTTTATTAATTTTTGGATACCTTCTCTTTATAAATTTATTTCTTAAGATGAATTCGACCTATAGGTTCATAATAAATAATATCATAACCAACAATATGCCTCACAGTTGGAATCGTATGACGCAGGGATGACGCTGATAAGAAGCTGATAGTAATGTTGATTCTTTAGGATTACGCAAAGCAGGGTTTTCTTTTAAACTACTGAATATCAAATATGGACCACTTCTTTTACCTTTCCACTTTTCCTGTGCTAATTAAGTCCATGGACTCTAAATTTTCATTTGTAGCTTGATTGATACATTACAATCCACTCTAATTTGTTTTACTTTATACAGTCTATTACTGACGCACCAAAGACACCCTCAGGATCTAACGTTAGTATTCGAAAGCAAAAAAAAAAAAACACATGATATTGGTGGAATGAGCATTACCTCTGTTCATTAGCAGCATTGTTGCTGGTTCCAGGGGACTTCTTGTAGTTGGGGATGGGAACGAGGCCAGACTCAATGTGACTGAGATCTTCAACAAGGATTTCATAGTGTCTCTTCACTTCTTCAACAGATTTGCCACCAACCATGGCCTTGGCTATGTTTTGCCAGCGGTCCGGGGTGTCCTTATCATACAAGGCTAGAGCCTTTTCAAAGACCTTGTTTTCCTTTGGGGTCCAATTAGAGGAACTAAGAGAGCCTGAATCCATATTAACTCACACTCTCTAGAGTTGGGTTTTTGTTTTAGTGATGGCTCTGTGTGCTGAATATTACTAATGATCAGCTGCTTATTTGTACAAGGATAAGAAGGTGGAGTTGTGGTGCCTTTTCTCGAATCTAATATTTGCCGAAACGTGGCATATGATGTGACCCGTCTTCTTGGGGGAGAAAAATACACCATAGTTATCACGTTATTCATGCAACAATTCAATAATTCATTGTAACACGTGTTAAAATATTAAAAAATAACTAAAAAGATGGATTTTAAATCATACATTTTATTTACTAATTTGTTGATGATCTCACGTCACTCATACCTCCGTTGTTCCAAAAAATTACACATTTTTCGAACCAAGTAGGAAATTTTTCTGTTCAAGTTAATTTTTTTAAAAATCTATAAATGTCGTGCTTCTGCTTAATTTTACTCGCATGAGTTAAAATGTTACTTGATAGCAAGGATCGCCTACATACTTTTCACTACAATTAAATCTCTATAAATTAATATATTTCGGCAATGAATTTTTTTAATTAATCTAGATATTATTTAATAGATAAATTAATAATTTATTAATTTCTATATTAACTAATAAAAATGTACTTTATTAAAGGTATTTTTAGTTTTTTGAATTAGGATCATCTCCTCAATTTTTTCCTTTCCTTATCTCTCCTTATTTTTCTAATATTATGATATAATGATATATGACATATTATATAATCATAATCATATATTTTTTTTGTATACCACACGGTTTTTATGATAACGCAATAAAAAATAAGGAGAGATAAAAATAAGAAAATGATCATTTCCCAAAACATTGAATTTAATATTATGTATTGTGAAAGTATGATATTACCTAATCGAATTATGAATTATCACTATTTTTTATATTTGGTGTTTCAGAAACTTTTGAGCTAAGTGAAGCGAAAATATGTGTGAAAAAAATAAGTAGGAATATTTCGAATTTTAAAGGATTGAGGAGGTAGGTGAAAAATACTCGGTAAAAGAAAAAAAATTCTAACTTTTGTTTTTGAGTTTGCAGTTACCACATATGCCAAGGGGTGACACCAAAGCAAAGAAATAAAATGACATGGGAAACTTTATTGGGGCGATCTTTTTGCTTGGACTGGCATGCGTGTCTTTCTTAGCTTCAACTCCCATTAATTAGGTGGCACTTTACATTTACGATTTTTGAAAGTCAGTTTTGTACTGAATAGGACTCGACTGAAATCATGTAAAAACAGATTACACGAATCATTTCTTTCCATTTTGTAAGGTCATTGGAGCTTATCCTTAGTTAAAGAGATCTTATTATTTATTTAGAATCACTGCATCTCTGTTTCATTAGTGGCATAGGCACATTTTTCTGAGACCAATCCAAACTATGAACTTTTATCTAATTGTTTCAGTGTTAGTTATTTTAATTGATAAATTTTTTTATAGTGATATAATAATTGAATGGTTCAAATTCCGCTTATATGAGTAGAGAGAAGATTTATTATCATTATGCAAAGATTACTACTAGTGATTCTCCTGTGAAGACACTTTTTAAAATGTGAATACTAAAAATGAAAATACTATCTTGATACAATTTAACACTATTAGCCTCAAGTCGGATTTTAAAAGAATTCTCCAAATATATATGTTCCATGAAAAGGTAAAGTATTAAAAATGTCATGTTCAAGAATAAGACTGTGAATTTGTGCTGAATATTAAATCAACAGTTTAAGGATAAGTGAGACGTATATAAATTTCAAATTAGATAAATCCTAACAATTGATTCAATGCTCGACATAACATGAGATCTACTTATCTCATAATGGTTGAATGTTGATTTATTAATTAGTACAAACTCAGTCTAATACAGAATCTTATATCATACTCAAACCCTTGGCTTAAGATGACAGAAAGACTGACATAAGTTTTGGGACAAGAGTCACACAGAGAAGAGAAGATATATAGTGCCAAGAAAGGGAAGAGGCTATATTGATGCAGTTTTGATTTGATTCGCTTCAGATCTTTGGAATTGGAGTTTCGGAACTTTGCTCTAAACAAAATTCCAAAATATTATTAGCTGGCAACCTGAAACCGAACCACGAATCTTCACTGCATGCATCATGCATGTGTATTGTGTGTGCATATTTATCTTTTGTTATCTGGAAGAGTCAACAGGTGCTGCTGCTGCTTCTTTGGTTGGATAAGGAAAATTTTGTCAAAATAATTAAAATTATTATAAACTATGTTGATGGTGTTTTCAGGACCTATGTTATTTAAAGAGTACGGCAGGGGTAAAAAGGGTAATTCCCTTCTCGGTCGAAAATCATTAATGCCGACCCTACCACAACAGGTAGAGACCGACCACTTTGGTTCAGATGACCGAGCACTATAGAGGTCAGAAGAAACACTATCAGCCCA
This sequence comes from Zanthoxylum bungeanum, assembly GCA_019454045.1. Classification (NCBI taxonomy): domain Eukaryota; kingdom Viridiplantae; phylum Streptophyta; class Magnoliopsida; order Sapindales; family Rutaceae; genus Zanthoxylum; species Zanthoxylum bungeanum. Next base: position 16,974 of record SKCR01037762.1, read on the forward strand.
AAAGATTATCATGGCCGACCTCATTAAGACCGACCAGACAACGGGCCGTGTTCAAAACAAAAGCACCCCGTTCTTATGGATAAGATAAGAGAGATATCCTACTCTCGCAAGGAGAAAGAGTCAGAATCCAAAAAGGAATACGGAAGAAGAAGGCAGCACCGGATCAGGAAACCCTACAAGAAGAGAAGATTGAGTCCAAATAGGATTTCTTATACAAATAGGAGTCTGATTTCTGTATTATTATAAATAGGAGGGTAGAGCATGTGTAAGGGACATCTGAAAAATCATCACAAGAGTGAGAGATTAGAATCATAGAGCTCTGATTTGTAAAAGAAAAGAAGAGACCCGAGGAGTGTATTTGAGTAATAAAAAAGCACCACCCTGTTCTTGCCCGTGGACGTAGGTCGGATCCCAAAATCCACCGAACCACGTTAAATCACCTTGTCTGATTGTCGTATTTTCTTGTTTTCCGCTAAGTTTGTTTTGGTTTCCCGCATAACCAACAAATTCACAGTTGGAGGAGGATTCCTCGGAGGTAATATTCCTGTATTACCCTGAGACCAAAATCCACCGTCAACAAACTATAATCAATATGATTTATTGGCAAGGATTATTGCCATTATAAGATGTAAATATGTTAAGTGTTATGACGACTATGGTAAGCAATTGTAATAAACGAATTTTGTTATAATTGTTGTTGACGGGTGATTTTCGTCTCATGGGTAGTTTCGAGATAACCCTCCCGAGATAATCCTCCTTCAATCTTGAATTTGTTTGGTTATGGGGAGACCAAAGGCAAATATGGCAAAGACCAAACAAACACAAAAACCGACAAAGAGCGTTTAACGTGGTTCGGCGGAGTTAATCTAGCCTATGTCCACGGGCGCAAAGTAGATGAGGTTATTTTATTACCAAACCGAGCTCGACCGACCTGTTTAGGGACATGTCTAATGGTAACTGAGCAGTTTGTTGTTTTTTTGAGTTTCTTACAAGTAGTAATAGAATGAAAATTTTTCCAACCCTTACAAATGAGATCACCCTCTCCATATGGATATACAATATTGTTCCCATATCTTTGTGACGATAGCACTGCAAGTTTCCGATGATTTGACAAGCTCTCTTCCCCAATCTACCATCGCCGAAAGCAAAACCTACCCTCTGATTTCCCGTCACATCACGCCGTAAAAGTACATTGTCATGCCTTTTCATTAATGATGACAGTCTGTTAGATTTTGAATATGAAAGTTGATTTCAGAGGGAAATGTCCAAACTATCCTGATCATGCTTCGGCTATAGGACGTCGGCCAGTAAACTTGTCGAACACCTCAATTGCTCCCGCCCCGATCCATTATATCCGAGCTCATCAACTTGTTCCAGGAGGTAAGATAACATCAAATCGAGACGCCGGTCTGCTGTGGTCGGCCTGGGTTCTGATGTTGTCGGTCTATGAAATATGCGCCAGTTCTGAGGAATAAGTGCACTGCCCGAGAACTGACCAATACATCTGGACGTCTGATCCTCTAAAAATGGAAGTTCACTCTTTACCCTTGCCGAACTGTTTGAATATATTAGTTGCAGAAATCACCATCAACATCTGTCCCCTAATTATTGGTTCCAACGAGTGTACGAGTTGGTGCCGAGAACTACAAAAATCAGAAGTGTGTTGATCAGCCAGGTGGTTGGCCTTAGGAATCCTGTAGAAAATTGCTCTGGTGCCAACTCAGGTCATCCTCAATGTCTTCATATGATCCGTCCTTAGGCCAAAATCAGGCACTCGGTGGGACGTAACCCGACCTCGAGGTTGGAGAGTGTTGGAGTTTCTACGGTCTCGAGGATCAAATAATCAAGCATAAAACACATGTGAATACAATCGAGGAAGTTGTGAAATACTTACATCGAGCGGTTGAGCGACGCGGTGGACAACAAAAATCAACTTTCTGCCTCCTCTAAGTCTCGGCAGTGAGCTGCTCCTTTCCTCCAAGAATCGGCCATGTGAGGTCCTCCATCAAGCTCCAAGCTTGTGTTGATTCCTTGCTCATGAAGTGAGTTCCCTATCACCTTTGTATGGACTCATTTGAGTGCTAGCTCTTGATGATTTTGCCACAAAATCACCATATGTTTCTCCTTCATTTTCGGTCCAAAAACAGAAAACAGAAGGGAAATGGCTGGTAATGCCGAGAGAGAGAGGAAGAGAATTTTGGCTCCAACAAATCGTGAACCAAGAGAGATAGATGAAAATTGTATATTAGATTAATTGATTTCTAAAATCAATTTACCATTTACCAATTTTTTCTCTTTGAAAAGTCAAGCCATAAATGCTTGCCAACTACCAACATCAACTTCCATCAATCAATGAATAGTGACTGGTGTCAATCACTCAAAGTGAAAGACATCCATCACTTGATTGACGAATGATGTGACGCTAGATGCGACTAGCGATTTGACGCTTGATTTGACTTGCGTGCCGCACTCGAATTCGAAATGCGAATGCGCTCGCAAACAATCCCGGGCTCGGGTTCGCTAATTCCAAATTAACAAATTTTCCGTTGCGACGCAATTAATTGATTATGCCTAGCAAAATCACTATTCACGTCGCTAAGGAATTAATTCTAAATTAACTCGTTCGCCCGAATTAAAATCCAATTTCAATTCCGCGTCGAAATCCAATTTCGTATAATATATCGAATATATTATTTTATCGATTAATTCCAAATTAATCGTTATCTCTCTTTAAATGATATTTTATCCCAGATAAAATATCTCCGCAATTAATCCCAGATTAATTTTCTCTCTCATCTAATTAATCCCAGATTAATAAAGTGCGAGTCATACGTCATCGATGAATCCTCGGGAAGCCACCCATGAGATCCCCGGATATGTTGGCAGTAAATTCGGTCGCTGGACTATCTGAACACGTAAGTACCTAGTATTACGTTTTTACCGATTTACAAGACAAGGTTGGCTTCTAACAAAGTGACATGCCTACCCAATTCTCCAGAAACATGCTTACATGAATAAACGATCTATATCAGGCGAAGTATATGTAGTATTGCGTATTTCGATCCAGTATCAGATGATCACATGCAAAGCCTGGGGCTGGTACACTGTCTGCCCCGTACGAAGCATATATCGGATTACTAGCAACTAGTCTCTTTATTATCGGATAATCATGACCAAGTCATATTATCCCGATGGTTGCAACCCTTTAGAGAACCAGTTCTGTATCCTGCGCGATCATCATCTCCATATGACTGGAGTGATACTTCCATCTTGACATCACACCCAACACACTACGATTCTCAATTTACCCAGCAGAAGCGTACACAGAACCGGTTAAAGCCCTGGACGACCAAAACCAAAGTATATTGATTGTCGCAAGTATTAGCGGTGCAAGTCTCAGGTTAAGACCAAATACACCTACACTGATTTCGGACTTCCATAGACACATAGTCATACTACCAATGAATTCCGATGGGGTCTATCCAGAGCGAAGCTATTTCCCGTACCATCGGTAAAACACAACCTCCTATTACACTTGCATGAGTATCATATACCCAAATATATGAGAACTATGCTGTTATGCCCTCACAACGCGCACAAGTGTAATACTAGTCTTTTACGCATTATCGATGTCCAATCTCGATAATACTCTGACTAGGGATATTTAATGATTTATCCTTCGTGGATTGATACTGTCTCATATCTTCTCAATCTAGGAACAAATCACAGGGACCTCCTATCATTTATACATCATGGTGATTTAATCACAAATGATAAGAGAGCAATCGCCTTTGTCACATAGTTAATTTGTACAACAACACCATGATCTGTACAAATAGTGACGCTATGGGTCATAATTGTCCAACAGAGAGACCAATAGCCTCAGCGGAATGAGTCCAGCTCCGAGCGGAATGAAGCATCGGCAGAACGAATCCAGCCCCGAGCTGGTGGAACATAACAGAATCAATGGAATGAATCCAGCCCCGAGCTGGAGGAACATAACAGACTCAGCGGAACAAATCTAGCCCCGAGCTGGTGGAAGATAACAGACTCAGCGGAACGAATCCAGCCCCGAGCTGGTGGAACATAACAGACACGGCGGAACGAATCTAGCCCCGAGCTGGTAGAACATCTAAGACTTACACGAGGGAAGATTTTCAACCTCTGGGGCTCTGCGGATCTCGGCGCTGGCGTCCCCTTGCTAGACATCGGCGAAAAATAAAAAACAAAACAAGATAAAGTCAACAAAATAGAGGTGACTTAGCACATATTCCGCACAAATTCGAAAAGAATAACAACTCGGGTGCCCCGAGGCAACGTCCTGTCTGATGCCTCCCAAAACACAATTCTGAATCTTACAACTCAACGTCCCGGCTATCCGGGCTACGGATCGGTGAGCGGCCGAGACCCTGAGGGCAGAAACCTCTTCATGCTGGGCGGCTATGGAGCCTGCAAGCGCTATGAGGGCAGAAACTTCCCCATGCCATGCTTCTCCTTATCTGAGGCGGTTAGGCATATACCCTACGGGGGAAGAGGACACCCCGTGTGCGCCATCCCCTAGGTGGTTCTCAACGGGACTCACCAGCCGACTCGCAGGGGAAGAAACCTCCATGGGTCCGGTTTACCCGGGACCACAATGGTCATGGACACCATTGTGTCGTCCCCATGCCATGTGCTCCAAGATGGTTCTCAACGGGATTCACCAGCCAACACGCATGGGAAGAAACCTCATTGGGTCCGATTTACTCGAGCTATTCCTCAAATATGCGAGTCATGGGGTAATAATGCTTCGGCCTCGGGGGTTTGATAATGACACCCGGGATTGGCGTGCCGCGAGGGGTTCACGCTTTTCCCACATGTAGCACATCCCTTGATGCGTTCTGGATCCTCAAAGGTGGAAGAAGTCAGGTCGGAACACTTCCACCCGGGGATTTGATAATGACACCCGAGATTGGCTTGCCACGGGCTTTGTGCCCTTCCCGACTACCGAGCACCCCTTTACTTCGAACACATCCCAAGAATATTGAACACGGCTTTCTCATTCAATTATTAAACAAGTAAAGTGGACAAGCTTTAAAATTCAAAAGAGAGAGTCATGTTCATATTCGGGGGATCTACTGCCCTTCCTACAACTCTTTATGGGTCATTTTAAGAGAGGCTCTACAATAATTTTCTGGTCATGGTAGGGTCATCCAATGACTTTGCAGTTCGAAGAAAAATGCCTACTGGAAATATTTCCTCAGCGTTCCAGGGCTTCTTGAGCCGGATACCGTTCAACTGCTCCAAAAGATAGGTACCCGGTCTTACTATCTCCACCACTCTGTATGACCCTTCCCATTTGGCGCCCAATGAACCTTCTTCGGGTCTTCGGGTATTCAATGTGACCCTCCTCAAAACCAAATCTCCAGGAAGAAAGGACCGAGCTTGAACTTTCTTGTATTAAAAACGAGCCATTCTCTGTTGATAGACAACCGCTCTCATAGCCGACTTCTCTCATTTTTCCTCGACCAGATCAAGATGATGCATGATGAGCTCTTCGTTCTGCTCGGCCTCAAAATGCCGGATCCAGTGGGTGATCATCCCGATCTCTGTTGGAATTTTTTGTTTCACAACCATAAGCCAAAAAAAAGGAGTGTCCCCCGTGGAGTTCTTATAGGTTGTTCGGTGCGCCCATAACACTTCCGGTAACTTTTCGACCCACATCCCCTTATAAGATCCGAGCCGGGCCTTTAGATTTACCTTAATTGTTTTGTTGGCAGCCTCGACCTACCCGTTAGATTTGGGATGAGCAGGTGAAGCAAATCTCAAGGCAATTTGGAGGTCTTCACAGAGCTTGCTGAAACCCTTGCTATCGAACTGCTTCCCGTTATCAGTAATGATGGCTCGGGGAATTCCGAACCGGCAGATGATATTCTTCTTTACAAAATATGTTACTTTATTCTCTGTGATTGTAGACATGGGTTCGGCCTCTACCCACTTGGTGAAATAGTCAATGGCGACAATGGCATACTTGGTCTGTCCCCGTCCCGCTGACATTGGCCCGATGATGTCTAGCCCCCACTGGGCGAACGGCCAGGGGCTGACCAGAGTGGTCAACTACTCACCAGGTTGATGATGAATGTTGGCATTCTTCTGACATCCCTCACATTTTTGAGCTACCTTCATTCTATCTTGGCTCATGGTCGGCCAGTAGAAACCTTGCCTCAACGCCTTAAATGCAATTGACCGCCCCCCGGCATGGCTTCTGCAGATTCCTCCATGAATCTCTCTGAGCACATAATATGCTTCCTTAGTTGTAAGACACCTCAAAAGTGGCACCGTATGCCCCCGCCGGTATAAGATTCCTTCAACCAAGCAAACTTTCGAGCTTCGGTAACTCAGCTTTCTTGTCTCCTTCTTATCCTTAGGTGTCTTCCCAGCCTCCAAGTAACTTCTGATCGGGTCCATCCAAGAGGTATTCCCTTCTGTATCTACTTTCATCACCTCTAGCTTCCCAACACTTTTTTCCTGCACGCAGATCAAAGGGATGGTCCTAGGCTCCTTTGACTTAATGGAGGACGCCAGCCGAGCCAGCGAGTCTGCTTGATGATTGTTTTCTCGACCAATCCACTCAAACTACACACTATATATTTCCCCAATCATCTTCTTCACCTCGGCCATATAAGCCATCATGTTAGGCTCTCTCGCCTTAAATTCGCCCTTTAGCTATTGGACGGCCAGTTGGGAGTCACTTTTTACGATCACGTCCCTGACACCCATCGCCGCGCAGAGTCTTAAGCCAGCCAAAACGGCCTCGCACATACCACCTCCTCACCATCACTGCTTTGCAAGACAACCTCATCTCCACAGCCTTGTGAGGTGACTGAACCGTCCACCAACAACTCCTATGTGGTCTTCGCAACTTCCAAAATTTGTGGTCCTACGAACTCGGCTATAAAATCTGTTAGGGCCTGCCCTTTTACCGCCGCTCTCAGCAAATATGATATATCATGCTCACTCAATTCAACCGACCACTTTACTAACCAGTCTGAGACCTCCGGTTTATGCAAGATCTGCCTCAGAGGATTATCGTTATAGACCCCAATATGATGATCTTAGAAGTAGGGTCGCAGCTTCCGGGCTGCCGTAACCAAGGACAAAGCCACAAGTTCATGGGCCGGGTATCGGGTCTCTGCATCCAGCAAGGCTTTGCTGATATAATACATCGGCCTTTGGATCTTATCGGCCTCCTACACTAGCATCGAGCTTACAGCATGTTCAGAGACAGCTAAGTACAAGAATAAAGTCTCACCCGGGATTGGTTTAGCCAAAACCGGGGGTTGAGCTAAGTACTATTTGAGCTGCATGAAGGCTTCCTCGCACTCTGCCGTCCAACTGACATCCTTCTTGTCTTTCTTGATCATCTTGAAAAAAGGATGACATTTATCGGTTCCCTGAGAGATGAACCAGTTTAGTGCAGCCACTCGGCCCGTTAAGCTCTGCACCTCTTTGACCGTCTTAGGAGATTTCAATTCCAGAACTGCTCGGATCTTCTGTGGGTTTGCTTCTATTCCTCGTGCACTGACCATGTATCCCAGAAACTTTCCCGATGCTACACCAAATGCACACTTCTCTGGGTTCAGCCTCATACTATGCTTTCTTATCAGCTCAAAAGTTCCTGCGAGGTCGGCCAAATGATCCTCCGGTTCTTTTGTCATCGTGATCATGTCGTCGACATATACTTGCATGGTTCTGCCAATGAGGGGCTTAAAAACTTTATTCACCAGCCTTTGAAATGTAGCCCCATCATTTTTCAAACCGAAAGGCATCACCTTATAGCAATACAACCCCCGATCTGTGATGAAAGTCATTTTCTCCTCATCCTCTGAATACATCTTGACCTGATTATATCCTGAGAAGGCATCCATGAAATTGAGCAGTCTATGACACGCCGTTGAATCTACCAGCTGATCCACCTTCGGAAGTGGGAAACTATCTTTCGGGCAGGCCTTGTTAAGATCGGAGAAGTCCACACACATTCTCCACTTCCCACTGGGTTTCTTCACTGAAACCACGTTTGATACCCACTCCGGGTATTTCACCTCTTTGATAAAACTGGCTTTTAACAGTCTTTCCACTTCGGCCCCTACCGCCTCGTAACATTCCTAATTGAATATTATTCTCTTCTGTTTAACCGGCTTGTGAGCCGGATCCACTGCTAAACGGTGGCTGATGAATTTGGGGTCTATTCCGGGCATGTCGCTATGCCCCCAAGCAAAAATGTATGCGTACTGCTTCAAAAGCTTCAGCATGTCCTGCTTCAGGTTTTCCTCCAAACCCGCCCCTACCTTTATAACTTTTTCTGGGCCGAAAAGTTCTACTGACTCAAGCTCCTCAACCGCCCCTGATTGGGCAAAATCCTCTGACCGTAGATCTAGGGACTCAACTGATTCCTCCTCCTCCTCTCTTTCTCTCCTCTTCCGGCTATTCTTCTCAACACAAAGAGTCTATTTTGATATGGTGGCGAAACAACTCATGGCTACCTTCTGACTTCCACATACAATCCTGATCCCAGCTCGGGTGGGAAACTTCAGCTTCAAATAATAACATGACATGGCGGACTTTGTTTTAATCGTGAAAGGCCGGCCCACAATGACCTAGTAACTACTCATACAGTCCACCACTGTGAAATCAATCATGATTGTCTGGGTGCGGGGGGAAGTCCCGATCGTCATGGCCAGCTGTATCCTTCCCAATGGGCCGACTGCTGCTCCCCCAAACTCATACAGGGGAGTCCCGTCCGGGGTCACAGTGGCATATTCCACCCCCAGCCCGTCCAAGGCTTCCTTAGAGATTATATCGACCGCACTTCCCGGATCCACCAAGATTCTATCTACCTCGGCCCATCTTATCACTGCTTTGATTATCAGGGCATCATCGTGGGGAAAATTCACCCAATGGGCATCCTCATTTGTGAACATTACAGGGATCGACCGACCTCTATGAACCCCCGGAGCATGCTATGCCGACAATACCTCCGGTCCTCATATCCTATTGTAATTCTTCATTAACCGGTTCGAATCTCCGGCTAGTGTCCTCCTATTGGCGATGATATACATCTGTCTATGCCCCTGCCATTGTCAGGGCATGGCCCCTTGGTTGATGTACTCATTCAGATAGTTGTTATGTGCTAGGTTTTCCATCTGCTCATGCAGGTCCTTGCAACCTTCCGCAGTGTGTCCCCTCATGTTATGATGCGCACAATAATATTTCTCACTCTTCTTTTCCACCGGATATTTCATAAGATCAGGCTCCATCAGGAGGCCCATACTTTGAATTTCCTTGACGATCTGAGCCATCGGCTTGTTCAAATGGGTGTACCCTGCTCCTCCGGCTACATGATTTACTTGTGTTTGAACCCTCCTTTCCTGTGGTACATTGCTGGGAGGCACTGGTCTAAACTCCCTTTGCTTTGGAGGTGGCTTCCTCAAATCTCTGTCCGGTCTCCGGGATAATTCCGGTCTCACCATCTTTTCTTTCTGAACCACCCTTTTCTGGGTGACCTTCTTTTCTTCTTCCATCAGTACAAACTTCATGGCCAACTTCAGGGCAGTGGCATAATCCGGGATGTCCTGCTCCCTCACGTGAGTCCATAACTTCCCCACCCTAAGGGCCCCTTTGAGACTTTCCAGTGCTTCCGATGACTCGTACGCCCCGACCTCAAACACTAAATTGTGCTATCTTTCAATAAAGTTCTTTAGGGGCTCATCATCTCCCTGCTTTATCAACCTCAACTCTCATACTGTCTTCTTTGGAACACACGCTCATTTGAAATGCCGGACGAATGACTTCCTGAGCTAAGAGAAACTACCGATACTTCCCGGAGTCAAACTTCTAAACCACAGAATTGCAGGCCCACTCAGGGTTAGAGGGAACACCCTGCATATGGCCTCTCCCACCATTCCTTGGACCTCCATCAGCAAAACAAAACTTTCAATATGGGATTTAGGGTCAGTATGGCCCATGTAGGAGCTCATTGAAGGCATGGTGAACCGCCTATGAAATTCAGCTGACAGCATTTCTTCTCTGAATGGAGACGCCGCATCCCCGTCCCGACTATCCCCTTTATCCGCCTTCAAGTTATCTTCCCACTTTCTCATTTCCTTTATGAACCAAGCTTTCATGTGGTTGTCAGTAGCCTCGCGTTGTCTCCCTCGAACTTCTTCACGTCTGCCACTCCGAGCATGACGTGTTTCATGACTAGATGCCTCTCGATCCCCTCCACCGCGTCTTTCATCTTCCCCCCTTTAGAGCGTGGGCTATTACTGGAAGACTCTAGGGCCCGTCTCTCCCCTTCTTCTTCCCGTATTCTTTCCGCCCGCAAAGTTCTTGCTATCACAACCAACCTCACCCTCTGGGGATCTTTCCTTCCGGGTTCTTCATCTTCGCTTAGGTCTACCACGCTCTTTCCTTCTATTATCTCATTTCTCCTCTTACTTGGACCAGCCTCCATCATTTCGTTATTCACTTTTTCTAGCCTTTCCAGCTTCTCCAACATGGCCTTCATAAGTGTTTGGTTCTCCTGCCTATCCTTCTGCATGCTTTCCTCCATTTTTCCCATCCACTCCGTTGTTGAACACTCCGACGATCTATGGTTCCATATTCCGCCATCGTCCTACCATGCAAGTTGCTTTTTGTTCTTTTCCCAATAGACGGCGCCAACTGTTGACGGGTGATTTTCGTCCCAGGGGTAGTTTCGAGATAACCCTCCCGAGACAATCCTCATTCAACCTTGAATTTGTTTGGTTATGGGGAGACCAAAGGCAAATATGGCAAAAGACCAAACAAACACAAAAACCGACAAAGTGCGTTAACGTGGTTCAGCGAAGTTAATCCAGCCTACGTCCACGGGCACAAAGTAGATGGGGTTATTTTATTACCAAACCGAGCTCGACCGACCTATTTAGGGACATGTCTAATGGTAACCGAGCAGTTTGTTGTTTCTTTGAGTTTCTTACAAGTAGTAATAGAATGAAAATTTTTCCAACCCTTACAAATGAGATCACCCTCTCCTTATATACTAATGGATATACAATACTGTTCCTATATCTTTGTGATGATGGCACTGCAGGTTTTCGATGATTTGATCAGCTCTCTTCCCCAATCTGCCATCCCCGAAAGCAAAACCCATCCTCTGATTTCCCGTCACATCACGCCGTAAAAGTACATTGTCATGCCTTTTCATTAATGATGACAACCTGTTAGATTTTGAATATGAAAGTTGATTTCAGAGGGAAAAGTCCAAACTATCATGATCATACTTCGGCTATAGGACGTCGGCCAGTAAACTTACCGGACACCTTAATTACTCCCGCCCCGATCCATAATATCTGAGCTCATCAACTTATTTCAGGAGGTAAGATAACATCAAATCGAGACGCCGGTCTGCTGTGGTCGGCCTCGGTTCTGATGTTGTCGGTCTATGAAATCTGTGCCAATTCCGAGGAAGAAGTGCACTGCCCGAGAACTGACCAATACATCTGGACTTCTGATCCTCTAAAAATGGAATTCCCTCTTTACCATTGTCGAACTGTTTGAATATCTTAGTTGCAGAAATGCCAATCAATAATTGTTAAATTAAAATTACAAATGGCTCTCATAAAATTTTTCCGAATTTAAGGAAATTAATAAACAAAAAAAACAAAATTAGAATTAATAAGTTTATTCAGTCAAAAAAATAGCATGAATTTGGGCCAAATTAAAGAAAACAAAAGTATGAAGAATAACTTGAGCGACGTCAATAATCGCAACCACCGTTGACTCCTTGAAGTCCTATCGGATAAAAACTCTTAAATTTCTGAGTGGATATTTTTCTTATCACGTTGATTCTTTGATTTTATATATATTATTGCAAATATTCGATTATATTTGAGATATATTCATTTGAGACATTTCGGAATATTTGTAGTCATGATTTGAACAAGAAGTTTCTTAATCTTATGAGATTTGATGAGATGAGATTTGAGACTAGAGTTTGAGATAATTTGATATTTTGAAATGGTTTTTACAACTTTTGTTGACGGTGGATTTTGGTCTCAGGGTAATATTGGAATATCACTCCCGAGGAAATCCTCCTCCAACTGTGAATTTGTTTGGTTATGGGGGACCAAAGGCAAATTTAGCGGAAAACAAGAAAATACGCCAATCAGACAAGGTGATTTAACGTGGTTCGGCGGACTTCGAGATCCGACCTACGTCCACGGACAAGAACAGGGTGGTACTCCTTTTTATTACTCAAATGCACCCCTCAGGCCTTTCTTTTGCTCTTACAAATCGGAATTTTATGACTCTAATCTCTTACTCTTGTGATGATTTTCAGATGTCTTTTACACATGCTCTACCCTCCTATTTATAATAATACAGAAATCAGATTCCTATTTGTATAAGAAATCCTATTGGACTCAATCTTCTCTTCTTGTAGGGTTTCCTGATCCGGTGCTGCCTTCTCCTTCCGTATTCCCTTTTGGATTCCGACTCCTTCTCCTTGCGAGAGTAGGACATCTCTCTTATCTTATCCATAAGAATGGGGCGCTGTCGTCTCGGACACGTCCCGTCGTCTGGTCGGTCTTAATGAGGTCGGCCATGACAATCTTTTATGCTGAGAGTGTTCCTGCCGACATCTATAGTGCTTGGTCACCGGACCATAGTGGTCGGTCCTTTCATGACGAGGTCGGTCTCTTCATGATGTGGTCGGTCTTCTTCATGATGTCAACCAGGGAAAGAAATTTACCCTTTATCCGTCTTTCGTTGTGCTGTCTTAAATGCCGTAGTGGCCGAAAAAACACCATCAACATTTGTCCCCTAGTTTTCGGTTCCAACGAGTGTGCGAGTTGGTGCCGGGAACTATATGAAGAGGGTGTGCTGTTTGTTCTTGCTGGTATCGTCCCAGAATGCAAAAGAGAATCTTCTTGCCGTTTCGTTCATCTTTCTCGAGAAGCACAACTATCATGTCTTCTTAAAATGCATCAAATCAGTTTTTAGGGTTTCTTCTAACTTTTGACATTTGTCAAACATCCGCTGGGTTCCCGCTAAAACCGACGGTGATGTTGCCTCCCAGTCATGACTATAAGAAAAACGAGGGTTTCACCGTTCCCATTTTTTCGACAATCGTCTGCTTCTTTTCTTTGTGATCCACTTAACTCCGTGTTCTCGAAGCTCAGGCCGCGGTCTTCGTCCTTCTTCGTTGCCGAGCACCTAAGGAACGAACACCACCTCACCGTATAACCTCCTGCTTTTGAGAAGAACAAGTAAGTTTTCTGGGTGATCTCTTTTTCTTTTGATGTGCCGTGGTTCTATTTGTTTATTTTGTTTAGGGAGAGACTTGTGGTTTTTGCTGGGTCTTGCTTTAGGGCACTTCTTTAGAGACTCCAAATCTAGTTTTAGCACGGGCACCGTGGGTAGCTTCTCGTAGACTGATTCTCCCCCTTTCTCTGTTTCTTGCTGGTGTCAGGGATGTCTGACAGTAATCTTCCTCCGAAAGGCCTGTCAAAATCTCAACTCCCCCAGCTGAAGAGCTTTCCTCGGGCTCAGGGGCGCCTAGTGTAGAAGACCTCGATACTACCCCCACTCCTTCTGAGATTGAAAATGACTCCTACCATCAGAGAGTTCCTCGGAAGGACCCAGAGCCTGGAGAACTGGGTCGTCGGCTTTGGATATGAACCGTCCTTCTAAGATAACCGAGGATGATCTGGCACTATGCGTTTGCGGCAACGATACAGCATCCCAATAGACATTGCTCTTGAAGTTCCTGGCCCAATGGATCGTGCTAGTCAGCCTGACGAGGGCTCGGTGGCGCTTCTTCCTACTTTTTTTGAATGTGGCTGCGGCTGCCGACTTTTGCAACGCTATTTGCTTGGATGCTGGCCGAGATGGAGCTTGCCCCTTGCCAATTGAGTTTGAATAGCTGGAGGATCCTAGCCGGCATATATGTGGTCTGGCACCGGGCAGGTTTAGGTGTACCTTGCTTGGAAGAGGTGAAGAGGTTGTACCGTTTGAAGTCTAACCCAAAGACTCACTACGGTTGGTATTACCTCTCTGCTTACGATAGCTCGTCCAACCTTGTCCAGAAGCTCCCTGACTCCAATAAGAACTTCAAGGACTTTTGGTTCTGGGCAACTGGGGATTGGGGTCGGGTCTTGAGATCGTTTGGGGAGGATGTCTCGGTTCCAGATGTCTTTCGGGCTGGAGGTTAGGAGTCTAACGCCCCTTCATTTTTCTTTGTCCCCGTTATCCAGTTTCTTCTAGGTTTTCTAACTTCTTTGGTTCTTCCCAGCCTGTTGGCGAGATGCTCCCAAGGTTTCTCGTCAGGTTCGGAGGCGAGTACATTGGGCTCAGGGGTATGCTGCTCCCTGGAGGAATTTGGTTAATGATGCGGCCTTTGTTGAGTCAGGCCTCATTCAGACCGTCCCTCCGGAAATATCTGGCCGGTTAGGTAGGTGTCTGATGGCTGTTTTAATGATCTTTCTTGTTTGTTTCATCATGCTTGATATCTTTGCTATATGCTCGGTCCATGATTTCCTTTTTTCTTGTAGGTATGTCGAAGAGGCCAAAGTTTCTTGAGAAGTTGGCCGGTACCATGAAGAAAGCCGGCCGTGCTGAAACTTCCCAGGCACGGACCGATCTTGCTGAGAATATATCTCCTGGACAAGTCCAAACAAGTGTTCGGGGGCTGTCCTCACTTCTGGCGTGCAATCATCAGGATCTGCTCACCTTGCCAGTCCGCCGAAACCTCTTAGGAAGAGGAGGCGTCAATTTGGGGCCGAGGAGACCGAGTTGGTCCAAGCGGAGGAGGAAGGAAGGAAGCTGCTCCGGTTAAGAGGAAGGACGTTCGTAGGGGGAGGAAGTCCTCTGAAAGTTCCTCCAGGAAACGGAAGGGCCCTGTGGTCATCGGGGTGGATGACTTGGGAGAAAGCATCCGGGAGGCCACCTCTCACTTAGTGCCGGCTTTTAATGAATTGGCCGAGGTGATTCCCCCGGGGAAGGTCTCGAGGTACGAGGATGTATCTCCCGAGGGTGTTGTGGCTGAGATGAGTTCTCAGATGGCGAAGGTATTTTTACTCCCCTTCTCGGTTTTTTGGATCTTGATTCTCTCTTTTCTTGTATTTGACTCCTTCCTCCCTTTTTGTGTGCAGGCCAACTACCTTATGGCCAAGAACAAGGGTCTTCTTCTGACTCTGCTGTCCGAGGGCGGTCAGGCCCAGAGGCTTCAAAGTCGCCTTTCCGAAGTGGAGGCAAAGCTGGCTGACCGGAGGAGGTGATCAAGCAAATCTCGAGGCGGCCGCTGTGAGAATTTCAAAACGAACAAGGCTCTCAAAGCAGCTGCTGTGCTGGAAAGGAAACTTGCTGATAATGCCAGGGAGGACCTGAAGGTTGCCCAATCCGAGATTGGCGTTCTGAAGGGGAAAGTGGCAAGTGCTGAGGCCAATTTGAAGAACAAAGACGAGGAGGTTGCACGGGCCCGAGATGTATTGAGAGGAAGAAAACCGAGCTTGAGGAGAGGGAGATTGATCTTGAGGAGAGAGAGACCGAGCTGGAAAAGAGAGAGGCTGATCTCGAGGCCGAGAAGGAGGCCATCCGTCTCGAGGGAGTTGGTGACTGTGCCGAGATGATACCGATGGTGCTGCCGAGCCTGAATATGGACCCTATCTACGCGGCCATCAGTTACTGTAAGGGGGACATTTCCGAGGAAGAGTTTCAGAAGTGGATCCCTCCCCCACCTGAGGAGGTGATGGATCCCGCCCCCATCTCGGTCGTTCTGGCTCCTGAGGTTCCTCCTGAAGAAGGATCGGGGGTTCCTGCCGTGGACGAGGACTGCCTTGAGATCTCTCCTCCTGACGCCGAAGTCGCAGCTCCTCCTCCTGACGCCGAGGTCGCAGCTCCTCCTCCTGACGCCGAGGTCGCAGCTCCTCCTTCTGATGCCGAGCCGCTCCTTCCGCCATTTGAGCCAACTGAGGAAGAAGTTCCTGCCCCTGTGCGGGATGAATGAGAAAGGGTAACCCTACCGGGTCCCTATGTACACTTTAACTTTTTCTTGTAATAATATTCCAACTTGTATTTATGTATTTATGTCTGTTTATTTCTTTCTTCTTTTTCTTCTCCTTTTATGCTTCTTGCCATCATTGCAATTTTAAGGCCCATCAGGGGTCAGCATGAGTTAGAGGGGTCTGGATTGACCTTGTGAAGAGCGAGGCATTTGGACCCGGGGGGATGTTATGTCCCCGATCCGGAGAGCTGACTTGGTGGGGCGTATCTCGACTCCAAGCTGAGCGAGATACTCGGGTTCTGGGGAAATGTTACCTCCCCAGACCGAAGCGGCTGACTCGGTGGGACGTAACCCGACCCCGAACTGAGCGAGATACTTGGGTTCTGGGGGAATGATACTTCCCCAGACCGAAGCGGCTGACTTGGTGAGACGTAACCCGACCCCGAGCTGTTTGAATCACTTGGCCCTGGGGGAATGTTACGTCCCCAGTCCAAAGACAGACTCGGTGGGACATCGCCCGACCCCGAGCTGTTAGAATTACTTGGCACTGGGGGAATGTTACGTCCCCAGTCCAAAGACAGACTCGGTGGGACGTCGCCCGACCCCGAGCTGTTAGAATCATTTGACGCTGGGGGAATGTTACGTCCCCAGTCCAAAGACAGACTCGGTGGGACATCGCCCGACCCCGAGCTGTTAGAATCACTTGTCACTGGGGGAATGTTACGTCCCCAGTCCAACGACAGACTCCGGGGGAATTTTACGTCCCCGAGCTGTTAGAATCATTTGACACTGGGGGAATGTTACGTCCCCAGTCCAAAGACAGACTCGGTGGGACGTCGCCCGACCCCGAGCTGTTTGGATCATTTGACACTGGGGGAATGTTACGTCCCCAGTCCAAAGACAGACTCGGTGGGACATCGCCCGACCCCGAGCTGTTTGAATCATTTGACACTGGGGGAATGTTACGTCCCCAGTCCAACGACAGACTCCGGGGGAATGTTACGTCCCCGAGCTGTTTGAATCACTTGGCCCTGGGGGAATGTTACGTCCCCAGTCCAAAGACAGACTCGGTGGGACATCGCCCGACCCCGAGCTGTTTGAATCACTTGGCACTGGGGGAATGTTACGTCCCCAGTCCAACGACAGACTCCGGGGGAATGTTACGTCCCCGAGCTGTTAGAATCATTTGACACTGGGGGAATGTTACGTCCCCAGTCCAAAGACAGACTCGGTGGGACATCGCCCGACCCCGAGCTGTTTGAATCATTTGACACTGGGGGAATGTTACGTCCCCAGTCCAACGACAGACTCCGGGGGAATGTTACGTCCCCGAGCTGTTTGAATCACTTGGCCCTGGGGGAATGTTACGTCCCCAGTCCAAAGACAGACTCGGTGGGACATCGCCCGACCCCGAGCTGTTTGAATCACTTGACACTGGGGGAATGTTACGTCCCCAGTCCAACGACAGACTCCGGGGGAATGTTAGGTCCCCGAGCTGTTTGAATCACTTGGCCCTGGGGGAATGTTACGTCCCCAGTCCAAAGACAGACTCGGTGGGACATCGCCCGACCCCGAGCTGTTTGAATCACTTGGCACTGGGGGAATGTTACGTCCCCAGTCCAACGACAGACTCCGGGGGAATGTTACGTCCCCGAGCTGTTAGAATCATTTGACACTGGGGGAATGTTACGTCCCCAGTCCAAAGACAGACTCGGTGGGACATCGCCCGACCCCGAGCTGTTTGAATCACTTGGCACTGGGGGAATGTTACGTCCCCAGTCCAACGACAGACTCCGGGGGAATGTTACGTCCCCGAGCTGTTAGAATCATTTGACACTGGGGGAATGTTACGTCCCCAGTCCAAAGACAGACTCGGTGGGACATCGCCCGACCCCGAGCTATTTGAATCATTTGACACTGGGGGAATGTTACGTCCCCAGTCCAACGACAGACTCCGGGGGAATGTTACGTCCCCGAGCTGTTTGAATCACTTGGCCCTGGGGGAATGTTACGTCCCCAGTCCAAAGACAGACTCGGTGGGACATCGCCCGACCCCGAGCTGTTTGAATCATTTGGCACTGGGGGAATGTTACGTCCCCAGTCCAACGACAGACTCCGGGGGAATGTTACGTCCCCGGGCTGTTAGAATCATTTGACACTGGGGGAATGTTACGTCCCCAGTCCAAAGACAGACTCGGTGGGACATCGCCCGACCCCGAGCTGTTTGAATCACTTGGCACTGGGGGAATGTTACGTCCCCAGTCCAACGACAGACTCGGGGGAATGTTACGTCCCCGAGCTGTTAGAATCATTTGACACTGGGGGAATGTTACGTCCCCAGTCCAAAGACAGACTCGGTGGGACATCGCCCGACCCCGAGCTGTTAGAATCACTTGTCACTGGGGGAATGTTACGTCCCCAGTCCAAAGACAGACTCGGTGGGACATCGCCCGACCCCGAGCTGTTTAAACGGCCTCGGCGGAATGAAATCCAGCCCCGATCCGTCGTTTTTCGAATTTAAAGGATTTCGTCAAAAAATGAATTTTTATTCATGTTTGGGGGTGGACCGCCCTTTTACAACAGTTGTTCTGGTTTGGTGTTTTGTCCGGCTTCTGCAAAAAAGAAAAATAGAAGGAATGAAAGTTGATCTTCATGGGAAGTACTTTCTTAACATCTCGACGTTCCATGGTTTCTTCAATCTCTTGCCGTCCGGGTGCTCCAGGATGTAGGCCCCTGGTCTTACTATCTCAGTGATCTTGTAAGGTCCCTCCCACTTGGCACCTAACGAACCCTCTTCAGGTCGTCGGGTGTTCAGAGTTACTTTTCTTAGCACTAGATCACCTGGCCGGAAGGACCGGGTCCGAACTCTCTTATTGTAGAATCGGGTCATTCTCTGTTGGTAGATGGCTGCTCTTACTGCTGACTGCTCCTTCTTCTTCGATCAGGTCGAGGTGATTTTTGATAAGTTCTTCGTTTCGTTCGTTTTCAAAGTGACGGACCCGGTGGGTTGATATTCCGATTTCTGCCGGGATGACGGCCTCACATCCATATGATAGGGAGAAGGGTGTCTCTCCTGTTGAGTCCTTGAAGGTCGTTCGGTGTGCCCACAATACCTCTGGTAGCTCCTCGACCCATAGGCTTTTGCTTGATCCGAGCCGAGCTTTCAGGTTTGATTTGATGGTTTTATTGGTGGCTTCAACCTGCCCGTTCGACTTGGGATGGGCCGGTGAGGCGAATTTTAGGGTTATCTGGAGGTCTTCACAAAGTTTTCTGAATCCCCTGCTGTCGAATTGCTTTCCGTTGTCGGTGATGATTGCCTGGGGGATTCCGAACCGGCAAATTATATTTCTCTTTAGGAACTCCGTGGCCTTCTTTTCTGAGATGGTGGACAATGGTTCTGCTTCTACCCATTTGGTAAAGTAGTCTATGGCCACGATTGCATATTTCGCCTGACCTCGTCCTTTCGGCATCGGCCCTATAATGTCTAGCCCCCACTGTGCGAAGGGCCAGGGGCTGGATATGGTGGTCAGCTGTTCTGCCGGCTGATGGTGGAGGTTGGCATTCTTTTGGCATCCCTCGCATTTCCGTGCTATCTTCACGCCATCCTCGTGCATGGTTGGCCAGTAAAATCCTTGCTTCAAGGCTTTGAAGGCGATTGATCTCCCCCCGGCGTGGCTTCCGCAGATGCCTGCGTGAATCTCCCTGAGCACGTAGTCTGCTTCTTCTGGTGCTAAGCATCTTAGGAGGGGTACGGTGTATCCTCTCCGGTAGAGTATTCCCCCAATTAGGGAAAACTTGGTGCTCTTGAACTTCAGCTTCCTGGCCTCCTTTTTATCTTTGGGGGTTTCTCCTGTTTCCAGGTACCTCCTGATCGGTTGCATCCATGAATCTTTGTCTTCTTCTTCTAGCACATCCACCTCGGTCTCCCCTATGCTTCTTTCTTGGAGGTATATAAGAAGGATTACCCTGGGGTTTTCTGTCTTCATTGAAGAGGCAAGTCTGGCCAGGGAATCTGCTTCGCAGTTGTCTTCTCGTCCGACCTGTTCGAAGAGTACGTTTCCCACTTTCTCCACCCACTTCTTTACTTCGGCCAAGTAAGCTACCATGGCTGGTTCTCTGGCTTGAAAATCTCCTTTCAGCTGTTGTATTGCTAGCTGAGAGTCACTCCTGATCACTACATTGCGGACTCCTACTACCGTACACAGCCTTAGTCCGGCCAGTAGTATCGCCTCGTACTCTGCTTCATTGTTTGTAGTTTTGAAGGCGAATTTGAGGGCGAGCAGTATTTCTTCTCCCTTCTCACTTTTTAGTGCTACCCCTGCTCCGTATCCGTGCGAGCTTACGGACCCGTCTACAGACATTTCCCACCTGTCTTCTTCTACGGCTAAGACCTGCGGTTCTGTGAGTTCTGCTATGAAGTCTGCTAAGGCTTGCCCTTTTATTGCTGTTCTTGGGAGGTAGGAGATGTCGTGCTCGCTTATTTCTACTGACCACTTCATTTTATGTGTATTAGATACACATTTCTAACAACCATCACACAACTCTCTTCTCTCAATTTCTTCCTCTCTCTCTCGGCCATAGGCCAATTTTCTTCTTCTGTTTTCTGCAATTGCCGAGAATGGCAAGGAGAAGATAGGTGATTTTTGCGGCAAAAAATTACCGAGTGCTAGCACACTTCCGGAGTCTTGCGAAGGTTATAGGGAAACCCACCCATTGGCATGAAATCACACAAAGCTTGGAGCTTGGAGGAATCACCATTGCCGATTCTTGGAGGACAAAACAGCAGCAAAACCGTGAGCTCAAGGAGCTTCAAAGGGCTTAAAAAGTTTTTGTTGTTCCTCGCATCGCCTCAACCGATCGATGTAAGTATTCCGCAACTTCTTCGTGTATTCACATGTATGTTTCATTGCTTTAATCGATCATCGGGACCGTAGAAACCCAACATGTTGGTCATAAATTAGATGATTCCAAGAATCTATCACTTGATAGAGGGGATTTTGAATATAATCTAGGAATTTTATAGAGTTTGGGAGGCCTATAATTCATTTGAAGTCGTTAACAAAGAATCACAGAGCGTAATGAATTGTTAATTACTAGATTTTTATAGGGATAATGAAGTCGGTAATTAATAATATTTTCACTCGGCACTCATGAGAGGGTGTTAGAATAATTTTGGGATTCTTGGTTTATAAACTAAGAAATTGAGTAATGATTGATTGGCATGACAAATACATAGAAGATAGATATTTGAAATCAGACTCTAGAATCTATCTCATTCTGCTTTTCCTTAATTAAACTTTTATTCTTTTCGATTATTTAGTTTTTTTTTAATTTAATTTAATTTAAATTGCTTCTAAATAAAGTTAAGTTTATTAATTATAGTACTTAGTGTGAATTTTATTTCAATCCCAGTGGGTTCAACACTCTTATATTTTACTTAAACTTGACACCGTATACTTGTGGTACGATAATCTCGCAACAGCTACACTCAGGAATAACACATATGAGGCAGATGGGGATCCAGCGGCGTTACGTATCGTCGTCCCCTGATCCCGAAGCTGTAATGCTACATGTGTATATATTATTCGAGTCCATCAATTCCAACAAATGAGAAAAATAAAATCTTTCTATGAAATCAAGTAACTATATCATGAAATTATTTCTCAATCATCTGCTTTATAAAACAAATCCATATCGAAAATATCTCAAAAATAACTTCCAAACGTATAACCATCATTAACTTAGAAACCGATTCCAAAACTTATCGTAATGAACTATTAAAATTAAATAATAAAAAGAAATGAATATTTCAAATAAATATTTCTGAAGATAAGTACTTTACGTACAGTTCTTAGAAGTTTACTGGAAGTACGTTGCGAAGTTGGTGACTATCATAGCCATCGACAATGATCTATAACCAATAAAACTCGTTAAACTAGGTAACATAAAGTGTTTCTCGTACATTAAATAAAATACGAAATTCATGGACACTCAACCTCAATGGAAATTTGGATTTTACGGGGTTCAAGTTAAGGTTATGCAATCTAGGGTATTAGGTTTTTGAAATTTGTCCTAATGCTGAGAAATTCACAGCATAATGACTAATTTTGAAAAATCACTGCAATTAATTGGGAGCAGATCCCCGAGACTGATTTTTTTAAAACAATCCTCATTGTGTCTAGTTTACATAGGTTTTTACGGATTTCAATTTCGACTCTCGAAACTCAAGTTATAAACCAATATTTAGGGGCTGTTTTGGAAATATAGAATGCAGCGAACTGCGGGATAGTCAATTTCTAAAATTCGGTTAAAATTCATCTTTGATCCTCAAACACTAATTTTCACACATGTTAAATCTTGACATGTCTAGTTTATGCAGAATTTTATGGATTTGAATTTCAATTTCTAAAACTCAAGTTATAAGTAAATCATCACAGGCTTGCCAAGTGGGACAAAAACTAATTAATGTAACTATAGGGTAGTCACATTGTAAAATTCGATATAAATTCATTCGTAATCTAAAAATTGCGATGTTTGGATATGTTAGACCTTATTAAATCTAGTTTGCGTAAAAATTTACCGCATATAAAACTGAGGTCTAGAAGCCCAAGTTATGAACGAAACAATACTACTTATCCTGAGTGCATCATCTATGTCTAATTCACTGCCTATACTGTCTTGTTCACTGCCTTACTTCCTCCACCTAGTTCGGCCATAACCTCCACACATTCTATTTGGTTAAATGCTCATCATCATTCATTAAATCACACCTAAAAATAACATGTCAATATTGAAATCAAACCAAATCAACCTCTTCATTTTGGCTGAATTTAATCCCACATATAAGTCACTATTTCATGCTACCTTAAGCATATTATTACCATCAATTACATCCCAAGCATCATATATCATTATAATTAATAGAATTTCAGAAATAAAGGTTATTGAACAATATTATTACCATCATTTACATCCCAGACTTGCTTTGTGTTTGATGCCCTCCACTCTTCTTCAAGATTTTGGCTAGATCTTTGTAAAATTCTTATCATTTTTTTTTTCCGACTCTCGGGCAATGAAGGAGTGATAGGTAGACCCGGCCAAGGTTCCGGTTCGGAACCAGAACCGAACCGGTTGGAACCGGACGGTTCCGGTTCCAACCGGTTCCGAACCGAACCGGAACCTGACCGGTTCGGTTAGGGTTCTTACCCTGACCGAACCGGTTGGAACCGGAAGTAAAAAAAAAAAAAAAAAAAATTTTTCTTGGAACCGTAAGGTTCCTCAAGTAAATCTCAATTTTTTTATTAATAATTATGACTTAATGAGGTTTAAAATTACAATACTAAAACATGAATGTCCATATCCTTTTTATAACCAACTCTTGGTTATTGACTTCTTTATATAAGCAATGTGGGACACAATAGCCAAGTAACAAATATCCCACATCGCTTATATAAAGAAAACACTAGCCAAAAGTTGGCTATAAAAAAGATTATATGTTAAAAGAATTTTATAAAAAAAAGATTTATAAAAAAAAGATTTATAAAAATGATGTGATAGTATGAAAAAACATTACGATTATAGAATTTTTCTATTTTTTAAAATTTATTATTAAAAAAAAAAAAAAAAAAAAAACCGGAAGGGGAACCGTAAACCGAACCGGAACCGACCGGTTCGGTTCCGGTTCGGTTTACGGTTCCGGTTCCACTTAAGTGTGGAACCGGGAACCGGCCGGTTCGGTTCGGTTCCGAACCGGAACCGAACCGGCGGCCAGGTCTAGTGATAGGAGTTAAATGGCTTTTATTTATTTTCTTGATTGTTTAGATCTATCTATAGAGCTCTAGGGACTTGGAGGAAATTTGGTAAGTTGGCTGAAAATTGGGAGGGAAGCTTGTTGGGTTTGGTTTTTCATTCAATTTACTTAAATCTTTTCTAATTTGGGCTTGTATTCGTGCTTTCTTTGGGTTGATTGGGCATGGTGAATCTTTGGGGTGTGCTTAGTAAATTATTTTACTAAATACTCCCCAAATATTTGCTTAATACACCCTCATCTTTGAATCCATGCTTAATGTTACATTCTACTCGTCATTATTAATTTTTGGACCGTTATATCTATTAAATAAAAATCCTTTTATAATAAAAAAAAATATATATTACACTATCCGATTAATTTTAGAATAATATTATAGATAATCCGGCAAAAATATATAATATATATATTAAATATTTTTGAACTTTCTAATAGTGTCACATGATACTTAATCTCTGCAATTAATTTTTTTTATTACCTATTGTAATAAGAAGATATAGTATAGTCTTCTATTCAAATAAAAAAATATATATATGTGTGACACATAATCTCTAAAATTAATATTTTTATTATTAAATTATAAATTTAAATAATAAATTACTAAAATAAAAAACTTATTCTAATATAAAAATATAATCTCCTATTAAAATGCGAAATGTAAATAATAGCTGCCCACAAAACCTAGCCAAATTTTTGGATTTCTAATATATTATTATTTGTTATTTTATTTTGAAATATTTTTATAAGGTATTTTATTTCATGAATTTTTTATTATTTATTGTATTTTAAGATGCAGACTTTAAATATTAGCCTTTGCACAGTTAATTAGAAATATTATTTGAGAACTACGAGACAAACAAATGAATAATAAATATTACGTGTAAGTAAATCAATTGTCTCATTTATATTATAAAACCGACAATATTCGGAACATTAATAAGATCAATATCTAAAATACTGCACATGTGCGGGTTTAATATTAATGTACCCTCCAGGAAAATTGATTAGGAATAGCAGTAGCTTCGTCTGATAAGAGGCTTAAACAAAGAGGTCCTATAAATTTGATATTAAGAATCATCAACAATATCTGACAATAACCTTAGAAAATGAATTTTAGGCGTTTATGCCATTTTCCCTTGGGCCCTTTATTTTTCCTTTATTGATTTTTTGTTTTTATCTGAGAGTTTCTGCTGAGCAAGATTTAATGTCATAAATTGGGGGAAAATCTTCTACATAGAATTTTTGTTTGATGTAATAACGAACCTATCCGGCGAATAAATAAACTATCTATTTTTTTTCTTTTAAAAGTTTTCAAGACAACTTAGATCAGAGAATCTTTTTACAAATAACGTATGTATATATACAAATTTAGTCTCATTTTCAAGAGTAAAGTCCCAGAATATGGTGGCTTAAAAAGCATCATCGAGTCCCAAAAGCTGCGACTTTTTAAGTGCCTAAGAAGTGTGAAGTCCAGTACATGCCCACTTCTCAACTAGCTGGTCCATGGCCAATTGCTTCTTAAAATAAAACAGCAGGTCCATAGAGAGGGAATATATGATGCTTTTGAAAAAGAAAAAAAAATAAGAAGATTGTGAAATGGAGAAAGTGTTTTTCAATCTATCAGCATATCTAATTGACGATAAGTAAATTTTTTTTTTTTTAAAAAAAAAGTACAAGTGTTGGTTACCAATCAAAGGGAATCAAGCTTGCAAAGCACCGATCGTTTGCATGAATATGATATATATTTGTCAATGTGCAAGTTAACAAAAGTTTTGTTGAATTATGAGTAGAGAAAAAAGGAGAGGAAAATAAAAAGCACATTAAATATTGGTGATTAATTAGTGGCTTGAGTTGATCGAATTTCATTAAAAGATCATTTCGAAAAATCGACAGTGAAGATGATACATTAAATTTTGAACGTACGAAAATATTTTCAAAGATGCCTTGAGTTTATCTGTGAGATCAGAATTGAGTATAAAATAGAACTTAGGTTGATCATTATTAAATCAATTTTCATCATTTATTTAATGTAAGTCCAACTTAACTCACACTCATCTCTTAATTAATTATCTATCTATACACGAATTTTCTAATTAAGATTTGAAATGACCACATATAGATTTTCTTACAGTTATGATGCTAACCAACTAACTTTTAATCGGATTATAAGCAATGTCTATCTAGTTCAATGACACATTCTTTTCCTGGGCCATTATCGTCCAAGTCACCCTCAACTGAATTGTGAATGCTAAATTTTTCATCATGCTTAGGTGGAAATATCTGAACCTTTACAGTTATATTTTCTTTTTGAACGAGCATGAATCAAAGTGTAACTTTTTTAGAACCGGGATTATATGGAATGGAACCAATAGTTATCCATCTATTTAACACAAAATGTTGTCTTTCTGTCTTTTTTTTTTTTTTTTTTTGAAAATTACAATAATAATAGTTCAAGCAAATTATAACCTAAATAGTTCGACCAAAGTACAAAATAGTTCAACCAAAGTAGAAGTAAAATAGCACAACTAAAAAATAGTTCAACAAAACCCAACATAATCAAAATACTAATAAATCATCCATAGTCCAAGATTCATAGTTCGCTTTCTCTTTGCCATTTCCTTTGTTATTTCCTTGTTCTGAATCCCCCATTTAAATTATATGTATATAAAAAATATATACGAGCCTGCAAAACAATAATTGTGTTGGTGTAAGATTTTCAAGTTCGTGTTAATACTTCTTACGTAGGCCTGCAACAAAAACCCAACAGAAATTGACTCTCATTAATCCAACAATTAGGGTTCAACAAATTATACTATTGAAGCTAACAATACAAACTACACCATCGCGCTTCAAAAAATCATCTTATATTATAAACACAAACTAATTAATATATACATTTCAAAGGAAAACCCTAAACTCATTTTAGCCAAAATTAACCTTAATTAAATTTACATAAAAAAAAAACAAAAATCCAAGATAGAATTCAAATTTACCTTAATTAATTTTTATTTTTAAAATCAACAAATAAACAATTTCTTTAAAAAAAATATCAAAAATAAAAGATTGAAACAACTATTTTTTAATATTTTCAATAGTGTGAGCGTTCATGACCATTATTTACTTAACTTTGGTTTAAGTGCAACTCGTTTGGATATGTTTTCACAAGAAATTTGAACTAAAAGCTTTAGCATTTTCTGTATGAAAGAAAAGAGAAACTAAACTACGCAGGCTGAAAAAAGAAAACAAAATAATAATAAGCAAGTATCTTGTTCACGAAGAGCTAATATGTCTGTTCATCTTCTCTTTTCTAACAGTCAAAAAAATCTCACGTTAGAAGTCTAATGGATTTGAGTAAGATTTTTTATAGGGTTTGATATTTATACTTTCCACTAAAAAATCTCACACAATACACATATTAAAAAATCTTTCAAAATAAGTAAGTTTTTTAATACCATAAGATTTTTTATTACATATTTAAAGTATTGATTGAATACCAATAGATTTGGACACTTTCTTTAAAAAATCCTAATAGTCTTAATGAAATACCACAAGACTTTTTAGATTATTTAAAAATCTTAATTGATTATCACAAGATTTATTTAACACAAAATAATCTTTTAAAATTCTAATTGAATACCCCATAATATTATTGAAATAGATTTAGCTAATAAATTGTAGAAATTCACTTTCTTTCAGTTATTTAGAAATAAAATCGGCCCATTTTGAACACATTTTTGGATTAGACCATTACATCGTCAATTTCAAAGTCTACTGATAAATTGTAAATAGTACGATTATCTCTCGGCGTGTTTTTCTTTTGATTCGTTCGGATTTGTATTTTGTTATTGTAAGGTAAGATGCCTTGTTAACTTTTAACATGTATATTTTAAGTAAATTAATAAATAACAAAATATGTAATATAAACTCAAAAATTTAGAAAACTATTGAAATTATTTTTGTACTAAGATGAATGTCTCAAAACCAAGTCGAGTAGTCTTTGTCATTCAGAACTTATTAACCCCGTCTCGGTGCTATTTACGGTCTCTTGGACCAGGATAATTGGTTGCTTCTTATAAAAGAGACACTCATTTCTTCAAGCGCACAAACTTGAAAATGGTAAAAACTCTTTAAGAGTTATACCCCTCCAAGAAACATTTTCACTTTAAGACTTGTGTCCTTTCTTATTAAAGGATCATATCATTTCATTCTAAGAGACATATCTCTACAAATTGTATCTTTACATATGTTATAAATATTAGAGAATTCCCTTATCTAAATATTACACATAAAATAGTTTAATTGAAATGAAACTGTATCGGAAGAAGTAGCTTTCGCCTTGAACATTTCATAGTAAATGAATATCAGATTTATTTGGCAAACTAGTGACCCATAGTCTTGAACTATTCCGCTATTGGTGTAAACCAAGACAATAACCATCATGCAGCTTCACTTCGACAATCTCAAGTTCTATGGTTGTGTTCAATTCGATCATGAACATTGGTCATGGCTTCATCAAGAACTTTAAGGTATCCAGCCTTTAAAATTCCTATGGAAGATGCCTCACTTCTTACATGAAATAGGTGATCTACTGTATAATGTAGTTAGTCGATATCCATATTAAGACTATTCTCCTAATATAGTGATCATTTAAAGCCTTCGTTTATCCTAACATTGACAGACATCACTCTTCGTCGTTATAGGAATGAGAAAGAGTATAGAACTTTACAATGATTAGTTTGAATTACACAAAGTTTCAATTGTCCATTTTGAACTTAAATCTTGAGATCTCCAGTCAGTTAGGTTGGGTTTCCACAATGACAATTCTTAATTTATAGGCTTCAAGCTCATTCCCCTTGATGACTCATCATCTTGCTCTCGCATTAAACCTTTAGTAAGTGGATTCGCTAGGTTTTCATTTGATTGACATAATTTATTGAAATTATGCCACTTGAGAGTAGTTGCCTTATGATATTGTGTCTTCGATGTATGTGTCAAGACTTACTATTATACATTATATTTTGGGCTCTCCCAATAACCGATTGACTATTATAATGTTTGCTTATGGCTGGCACCGGTTTTGGCCAGTTTGTAATATCCTCTAAGAAATTTTGAAGCCATCTGTTTCTTTTACAGCTTTATCTAATACTATGAACTCAGACTCCATAGTAGACCGAGCAATACACGTTTGTCTCGAGGATTTCCATCATATAGAAACACCATAAGCGTGAAAATAAATCCACTCATGGACTTGGAATCCGATGTATCAGATATCAAGTTAGCATCGATGAACCCTCTTCGAACATCATGATATCTTGTATAATCCATACCATATTTTGAAGTTTCTTTCAGATAACTCAACACTCTTACTATGGCTTTCCAGTGGGTATGTTCTGGATTACTAATATATCGACTAAGTCTGTTTACGACTTGAGCGATATCTGATCGTGTGCAATTCGTGATACATTAGACTTCTGATTATTCTTGAATACTCTAATTAGGATATGCTCGAACTAGTATTCTTTGATAAATGAAGAGTTAGTCCACATGCGCTCTAACTATGTTTACATATTCTTTGTTATATTTCTCAAGATAATGAACCTGGGATGATATGTATCCCTCTGATGTCTTGCAAATTTTAATTCCTAGAATCACATCAGCTACTCTTAAATCTTTCATGTCAAATTTTATGGTCAAAGTTTTCTTGTAGACTGAATCATCCATGATTACTACCAATTATCAGTATATCGTCTACACAGAGACATATAATGACATCATTTTGAGTTGATTTAGTGTACATACATTTGTCGCACTCATTGATTTTGAATCCACTTGACAATATCTCTTTGTTAAATATCTCATGTCATTGTTTAGGTGCTTGTTTTAATCTGTATAAGGATTTTACTAGTTTGCACACCTTGTGTTATTGTCTAGGAACATTAAAACCTTCTGGTTATTTCATGTAAACCTTTACATCCATTTGATGTATTTCAAGATCAAATATAGCTACTCTTAAATCTTTCATGTCAAATTTGTTGGTCAGAGTTTTCTTGGTAGATTGAATCATCTCATGATTACTACCAATTATCAGTATATCGTCTACACAGAGACATATAATGACATATCCTTTTTGAGTTGATTTAGTGTATATACATTTGTCACACTCATTGATTTTGAATCCACTTGACAATATCTCTTTGTCAAATTTCTTATGCCATTGTTTAGGTGCCAGTTTTACTCCGTATAAGGATTTTACTGGTTTGCAAACCTTGTGTTATTGTCTAGGAACATTAAAACCTTCTGGTTGTTTCATGTAAATCTCTTCATCAAATTCACCATTTAAGAATGTTGTCTTTACATCCATTTTATGTATTTCAAGACCAAATATAGATGCTTTGGCTACAAGCATTCTTATTGAAGAGATACGAGTCACTGGTGAACATGTATCAAAGTAATCATGAGCTTCTTTTTGTCTATAATCTTTTATGATAAGTCTTGCCTTGTACTTTTTTATTGATCCATTCGACTTCTTCTTCTGTTTGAAAATCCATTTGTAGCCCGATAACTTAAAATCTGGAGGAAGATCAACCAACTCCCAAGTATGATTTTGAAGGACTGAATCAATCTCACTGTTTATAGCTGCTTTCCACAAAGCAGAGTCAGAGAAGACATCGCTTCTCTATAGCTTTGAGGCTCATTTTCTAATAGATATAATAGAAAATCAGGTCCAAATGACTTAGACATTCTTGCTCTCTTGCTACTTCTAGGTTCCTTTTCCCCAATATTTTCATGTTTATCTAATTCTTGGTTAACTTGGTAATTATTTGCAACAGTGTTTATGGTTTTTTTGAGAGACTCCGTTCTTTATTTTTCTTTAAAAGAAAATATCTCATCAAAGAATGTTTCATTCCTTTATTCAATTATTATGATTGGATTTGTTGGACAATTATGACCCATAGCATCACTATTTGAAAGACATGGTGTTTTTGTACAAATTAACTATGTGACAAAAGAAATTGATCTTTTATCATTTTGTAATTGGATTACTTGGATATATAAATGATAAAAGTCCATATGATTAGTACCGGATAATAAGATATAAGACAATATTAATCCACGAAAGGTTTAATCATTAAATATCCCTAGTCGTAGTATTATCGAGACTGGACATCGATAATGCGGAATAGTCTAGTATTACACTTGTGCGCGTTATGGAAGCTTAACGACATAGTTCTCATATATTTAAATATTGGATACTTATACAAGTGTGATATGAGGTTTTGTTAGCTGTTGGACCGGGAACAGCTTCGCTCTGGATAGACCCATCGGAGTCTCATTGGTAGTATGACTATGTGTCTATGAGAATCCGAATCAGGGTAGGTGTATGTGGTCTTAACCTGAGACTTGCATCGCTAATACTTGCGACAATAGTATACTTTGGTCTGTGTACGTCTCTTCTGGGTTTATTGAGAATCATAGTGTATTGGGTGTGATGTCAAGATGGAAGTATCACTTCAGTCATATGGAGATGATGATCATGCATGATACAGAACTAATACTCTTAAATGTTGCAGCTATCGGGATAGTATACTAGGTCATGATTATCCGATTTCAGAACTAGTTGCCGATGATCCGATATATGCTTCGTATGTGGCAGACACAATTCCAGCCCTAGGCCTAACATGTGACATCTGATACTGGATCGTATTACGCAATACATTATATACTACGCCTGATACAGATTATATATTCTTCGTTGAATATTTCTGGAGAGTTGGGTAGGCACGATGCTTTGCTAGAAGCCAACCATGTCTTGTGAATCGGTGAGAACGTATGGGATTTTAAGGGGGAATATCGGTAACGCAGCGGAATCGCGGAAAATCAAAATTTTCCGGTTTCAAAATTTTTTCTCGGATCAATTAAATACACTTATTTTTTAATTATCCAATTATCAAATTCTGAAAAATTACACAAGAAATCAAATTTCTTGGTAATTTCCGAATTGCTCCAAAACTTTGTAAATTGATCATTTTAGTCCAAAAGTTGTCAAATACAATTTTGGATGATTGTAAATCATTTCTAAAATGTTTTTCAACACATCTAATGCATCAAAATCAGATTTCACACAAATCATCAATTTTTAGTCTAATGCCGTGAGCACCAAAATTTTCAATTAATTACAATTTGGTCCCTTTAGTTCAAAACATGCCAAGATCAAATCCAATCAACCTAAAATTTTACATGCATCATATTCATACCATAATACATCACATATATGAAAAGCCCCAAATTTGGAGTGGGTTATGAACCCTAATTTTTCAATTTCATCAAATTATCCAATTTCACCAAATTTACAAAATCCAACACTTTAATTCATTCAAAAATTCACCAATCAAGCCTCACCACTTTTAAACAACTCTAGAACAATTCTAGGTCACCAAGGAGTGTCTTACTAACTCTAGAATGGCAACTTTGATTTTCAAAGAATCGAAAGTAAAGCTTTGAAACCATTTCAAGCTTACTTACATGCTTCAATCTTTCATCAAAGTTCAAAACCAAAATAAACACAAACTATAAGAAGAGAGACAACACCAAAGCAACACAAAATGATGCTAAGCATGTTAGAAACAATTTTCATGTTGAAGACTTTGAAAAATAACTTACAAAATCATGATTTTCCAAGCCATCTTCCTTTAGCCTTCAAGCTTTTCTCTCATCTTCTTTTATGTTTTATTTGGTATCTAATGAACTTCTTAAACCCTAAAAGTGAAACAAAACAATATATACCTTCACCAAAAGGAGCCTTGGCCAAATTCGGTGTAATAGAAATATCTAGATATTATTTTTTGTTTCATTTAATTTGCCTTTATCAACTTGCTTTAATCATCATCAGACCTTTTAATGATTTAAAGTAAGTCAACAATTGCAACTAAAAAATATAACAATTATATTTAATTTAGGGGTATGGCCGAATTTGATAAAAAAATAAAGGAAAATATATTTTTCAATTTTAACAAGTTAAAATAAATATCCAAGGAAGTCAAATCCAATTTGACTATCATTTCCTTTACTTTAAAGTCAACAATAGACACTTATAATCATTTCCTAACTTTATCATTTGGTGAGATATTTATATTTTATATTATATTAATCATTTAACAATTAAATAATTAATATATTAATTAAATACAAATATCTCAAATATATGTATTATATTTACTTTAAATATCTCAAATACATTATATTAATGATATATGTCAAATACATTTATTGACAATTATTAATGTATATTTAATAATATAATATATTAAATACAAATACACATTAATTAGGAAATGACGGTTCGGCCCTTTTGCTTGCATATTTCGTTTAACGTTTAAACGATTTATAAATAATCACCAGTATTCATAAAAGTTGCCCTAGTGCTCTACGAGTATATTTCATTAGTGAGACTCTCTAGATTCATGTATATCCATCACAAAATCCAATTTCGTGTCCATAATTTACCCACCCGAAAATTATGACGACCACAGATAAACTAGCTGAATCATACAGGTCGAGATCATTGCATACGTATAATCCCTCCGTCACAGGTATCCGAATAATCCAAGAGATATATATGTAAACGTCAAATCTCTATAGGCATTATCACGTCGACGTTTCTATTAGCAATCTCTAAATAACATTCGAAACTTACTTCCGAAGTTTACTGTGGCCACAGATTTAACAGACTAATAATTATATATGGACTACCTATGCTCTGTACACAGAACTGACGGATCCTATCTTGATACACACAGGATATCCTGAGGATCATGTTGGACAATTATGACCCATAGCATCACTATTTGTACAGAACACGGTGTTGTTGTACAAATTAACTTTGTGACAAAGGAAATTGCTCTTTTATCATTTGTGATTGAATGACCTAGATGTATAAATGATAGAAGTCCTTATGATTAGTTCCGGATTGAGATGATATGAGACAATATCAATCCATAACGCTTTAATCATTAAATATCCCTAGTCGTCGTAGTATTATCGAAATTGGACATCGATAATGCGGAATAGACTAGTATTGCACTTGTGCGCGTTGTGAGGGCATAACAACATAGTTCTCATATATTTAAGTATTGGATACTTATGCAAGTGCGATAGGAGGTTGTGTTTTACCGATGGTACGAAAAACAGCTTCGCTCTGGATAGACCCCGCGGAATCCCATTGGTAGTATGTATATGTGTCTATGGGAGTTCGCTTCAGGGTAGGTGTATTTGGTCTTAACCTGAGACTTGCATCGCTAGTACTTGCGACAATCGGTAAACTTTGGTTTTGGTCGTCCAGGGCTTTAAGAGGTTCTGTGTACGCCTCTTCTGGGTTTATTGAGAATCGTAGTGTATTGGATGTGATGTCAAGACGGAAGTATCACTTCAGACATATGGAGATGATGATCACGCAGAGATTCAGAACTGGTTATTTATTGTATTGCAACCATCGGGATGATATGA
The DNA here is from genome assembly GCA_019454045.1 of Zanthoxylum bungeanum. Lineage (NCBI taxonomy): Eukaryota > Viridiplantae > Streptophyta > Magnoliopsida > Sapindales > Rutaceae > Zanthoxylum > Zanthoxylum bungeanum. The sequence continues at coordinate 51,305 of SKCR01037762.1, forward strand.
CAAGGTCATGATTATCCGATTCAAATAGACTAGTTGCTTGATATCTGATATGTGCTTCGTACGGGGGTAGACAGTATTCCAGCCCCAGGCCTTGCACGTGACATTCGATACTGGATCGCAATACGCAATACTACGGTATACTACGCCTGATATAGATCATATATTCCATTAAGAATATTTCTGGAGAATTGAGTAGGCATGGCGCTTTGCTAGAAGCCAACCTTGTCACTTAAATCGGTAAAAACGTAATACAAGGTACGTACGTGTTCGGATAGTCCGACGACCGGATTTACTACCAACATATCCAAGGATCTCTTGGGTCGCTTCCCGAAGATTCACCGATGACCTATGATTTGAACTTTATTAATCTGAGATTAATTGCGGAGAGACTTTATCTTGGATAAAGTACTATTTAAAGAGAGAAAGATTAATTTGGAATTAATCGACAAAATAATATATTCGATATATTAAACGAAATTGGATTTCGACGTGGAATTAAAAATAGATTTTAATTCGGGCAAACGAATTGATTTAGAATTAATTCGTTAGCTACGTGAATAGTAATTTCGCTAGACATAATTATTTAATTACGTCGTGACGGAAGTTCGTTAATTCGGAATTAGCGAAACCGAGCCCGGAAGTATTTTTGGGCCCACTCGTATTTTGAATCAAGTGGGGCCCACAAGTCACATCGCGAGTCACATCACTTGTCACTTTAGTGATATATGTCTTATCAATTTTTGGTGAGTGACATGCAGTCACTATTCATGAAAGAAGTGGTTGTGAGCATTTATTGAGATTTTGGAGCCAAAATTTTGGCTTTGGCTTTTGTAAAGCATATACCAACTTTGGTAATTGTTTATTCATTGTTATTTTGGAAACAAATTGAAAACAAAAGAAAACCTCTCTCACTCTTTCTTGATTGCCGAAACTAGAGCAAGAAATACTCTCCCATTTTCTTTCTTTTTCTTGACCGAATTTGAAGGAAGAACTTGAAGAATTTTGTTGCAAAATTTTTCAAAAGGCTAGCACTCTTCAAGGATCATATCAAGGTGTTAGGGAAACCTACTTGAGAGCTTGGAAAATCAAAAAAAAAGCTTAGAGCTTGTGGACTTCTCTTGGCCGAATCCTTGGTGTTCTTGGAGGAGCAAATTTTGTTGATCAACGCATCCAAAGCCGATCATTGTAAGTGTGTTTTCACCACTCTCTTTGTTATTCATTCATGATTTTATGCTTATCTTGATCTTGGGAATAAATCTAGAAACCCAACAATGGTATCAGAGCCAAAATGAGCATGAAATGAATTAGGGTAAAATTTGGGTAAAATCTATTTGAGCATGATTTGATAAAATTGATTGATTGAGTATGCTTGAATGATGATATTATGAGGTTGTATTGGATCAATTTCATGAAATATTGATTGGATCAATTTTTGCCCCATGTATAGGCTTGGCCGAATATACATGTTACCCTAGATTCATGGTAATTTTTGTTTTGATGATCATTGGATGACTTGAAACAAATTGGAAATGTCGATTTGTAATTCGATCGGATTGAAAAATGAAATCGGACAAAATCCCTTATCATTGCCGTGAACAAGTTAGCATGTAATGGACTTGATTTTTTGATTCAAGAATGTTGGACATTAGTTGATCAATAGGATACAAAATTAATTTGTTAAATTGTATTTTGGAAATATTGATTTAGTTAATTAATTGATGTATTACACTTAAGTTAATTAAATTATAAAATTTGATTAATGGGCTTGATTTTGAATTGGGCTTGGAAATGATATATTTGGGCATAATGGGCTTGGTTGGGCCAAGTTGGTTTAGGCCAATTGGTTTGGATCCAAATTGGGCCTAAATCATTCCATTAAGTCCAAATGTAATAAATAGGCTTTAAAAGTTTAATTGGGCCTTATGGGCTAAAATTATTTTCTTGGAAAATGAGGGTGATTCCTTAATTGGGCTTGGTAATTGGGTTTGACCCATATTGACCAAAGCACATGCCTTATGAAATCAATTGAAAGCCCATCGGACTTTAATTAAACGAACATTGGATGTTAGTTGGGCTTTCAGACCCGATAAGATTAGATTTGGAATCTAAGTCGTTAAAGCGCATTAAAAAATGTAGATATTTAATTTGGAATTAAATAAATGAAGTACTATTGAATACGAATTAAATTAGATTTAACGAGTAGTTCGATATAATTCAAGAATTCGTACTTTGAGTACTTATTCGCAAACGAGTTGGACTCGCACAAAATCAAATCGTTGTTTGAACATTGGATTATCACATAATTAAAGACTAATTAATTGGATTAGATTGGTTGAATTGCATGCTATGAATGAATAGCGTATATCAGATGGATATTAGAAGGGAAAGGGCAATTTTAGAAATTATCGTAAATTTAAAATTTATAAATTGGACCTGCGTGTCCAACCTTATCTCTCATTATTTTTTTGTATTCTCTTCTCACTTAATTCCCCTCAATGTTAATGAAGTTTCTATTATTGTATTATGTAATTGGGTAGAAGTAGAATAGTGCTAGTCGGGGAGAGGAAATGGAGTGATTTGTTCTAGGAACAATTTGTTAAATATCCATCCGCATATCATTATTAATTTACTTTACGCGCCTTATTGTGTGTTTAGAATGCATTTTTAACGGTGTATGATGATGGGACCTTAACAAAGATAATTAATTGGTTGCCAATTACGCGAAAAACACTCACAAAATATTAAGCGTTTTTCCTTCCATTGAGTGATTTTTACTCAAGATCCAAGACTGGCACTGGTTTGTTGGCCAAAGTCAAGACCTTTGTCCATCGCGGGTGTGTTTGAATCATGAAAGCTTTGTTCCATATTGGTGTCTTGTCCAAGTCGTGATTTGTTGGCCAAAGTCAAGATCACTTCTTGTCCATCGACATTGATAACGAAGCTTTCCAAAGTCAACGGGTTCCGCTTAACTGGGATCATTAAGTTTGTTGTGCCGAAGCCAAGGCTTAATTGATTCAGAGGAAAAAATGTTAGGCAATATATTGGATATATTGGCATATATAAGATATATGTTTCGGACTTGGATGTCCACCTACTGGATCTAGGAATTGGATGAGATCCAATTGATCTTAGAGATCTACCTAGTTAAGTATCATACAATTTGTTGGCCAAAGTCAAAATTGTGTGTTATTTAACGGGATCCTAGCCCACTTGGAAACAAGGTTTCCCGAGTACTCAACAGAGGGTTAGAGGCTCGCCGAAAAATAGTGGGAGGCAAGTATTAGATTTGCAATTTCGTTTAGATACTTGCCATACGCGTACATTTCATTTTTCGTCAATAAATTAATATATTAGTTGGACTAATATTTAATCGTTGTTTTAAAACAGTTGGACTGTATTCAAACTATTTCAATTAATAGTTGATTTTATAATTGGATTATAGTAATCAATATAATTGAATTTTATTAAATTAAAAGTATAGTTGATTAATATAGTTGAACTATAATAATCATTATATAAAAGTACCTGAAATCGTTGATTAAATAGTTGGACTATAGCAATCAATATTAAATTGAAAGATTAGTATTTAAAACATAATCCTAGTGAAAATGTGTTTAAACGACTTTAATTTTCAAATTTGGGAATAAAATTTCAGGATAGTCTTGGAAACTAAGAAGTTAATTTATTTGATAAAATAACCTCTTTGGCCTAAGCCAGGAGTTAAGAAAATAAGTAGAGCATGATCTTTGGAATATTCATGTGATGATAACTTTAGTGTTTGATCCGTTAACCTTGCCGCAATGACTCCTTAATTTCGTCGCCATAACTAAGGATTAGATCTTTAAACCATGATGTTGAAATTGAAGGATCTTCATAGATCTTAGAAGCATTAATTGCAATAGAAAACTCTTGGAGAGTTAATGGCTATGCTCAATGAGCCAAAGCCAAAGTTTGCAATAAGGCAAGAAGCGCAAATCGCATCTTACTTCGATATTCTAGAAGGCCAAGGCTTGTCCAAAGGCTTCTGGGATATAGAATAGGGCAAAGGCAAAATCATTATAATCTTCTAGGAAGATAAAAGACATATCCCAAGATGTCTGCCTAAATTGTGGCAAATGGGACCACTGAAACGTGACTGCCGTATAGACAAAGGCAGACATGAAGGAAGTGAAGAAGGTGCAAAGCTCCGGCTTCAAAGATGTTTGTCATAAATATGTTCGCTACCAGTATTAAAATTGGATTTTAGATACTAATTAGTGGTACATAAATATATGTACTGATTTACAGAATCTGCTATGAGCAGGATACTGACTTCAGATGAGATTAATCTGCGAATTAGATTCGGGACGACAGTCGCTGTTTTAACCATAGATACCTAAGTTTAGGAACTACCATTTGGGTGTGTACTTAAATTAGGAAACTGTTAAAATGTAACTAGTTTGACTAGAAACATTATCTCTATATCGAGTATAACTCGTTGCGAGTATACCTTTATATTCTAGAACACTAAAGTGTTTTATTTTATAAATAAGATATTGAGATAAACACATTAGATGTGAATAACAGTATTTATATTTTGAATATAAATAAATCTCAAACATATAACATGACAAACAAGTAGCTCAAATTGATTTGATCAGATGAGACTTATTTATGGCAGTGTTGTCTGGGACACATTAAACAAGACTCGTATATCCACACTTTCGAAGAGTGGATACTAGGACGGATTTGATTTCATTCAAATGAAGTCTACGAATCTAGTTTATTGGGCAAAGTGCCTAAAACGCCTTTTACTTGGTAAAAGTGTTATTGCCACCAATCTGTTAGCCCTCGTTTATAGTGACGTAAGTGGGCCCATATCTAGCTAGGCTAGATGTGGAAATGAATGTTTCGTGACCTTTACAGATGTGGCATCGCGTTATGGTTATGTGTTTCTTTTGAAACACAAATCGGAAACTTTTAGAGTTTCGACACGAAATAGACGAACAGATCGGCTAAAGTATAAAACCATCACGGTTAGACCATGATGAAAATACTTAAGCAGTAAGTTTCTCAAATACTTGAAAGAATATAGTATTCTTTCAATGAGGACTCCTCCTAGAACATGTCAATTTGACGGAGTGTCCGATCGGAGAAACTGAATTTTGTTGGACATGATAAGGTTAATCATGAGTCGCTCTGAGCTACCATTTTCCTTCAAATGGATAAACATTAACAGTGCAATACTTATTTTGAATAAGGTTCCATGAAAATCTGTTTGACAGACTTCATATTAGATATGAACATGAAAGAAATTGGGTTATCTCACTCTTGAAGATTTGAGAATGCTAGGCATACGTTTGGATGATACCAAACTAGAACCCAAATTGGATAAGTGCCTAATTGTAGGTTATCCTAGGGAAACCAAAGTATAGTACTTATACAACTCACAAGAGAACAATTTTAATTGTTGCTCACCATGATGTTTTCCTAAGTGGAATACCGATATGCAGTGGTAAGTGGGAGGATAGTAAAACTCGATGAAAAATCGGAGTAATACTGTTCAAGGCACCAAGTCCTTAATGGAACACAAAAATTTTATCAAGGATGAAACTGTACCAGTAATCTTCGAATACACAAGAACCGCGTAAGTCGGTGAGAGCCAGAAGACAACCTGGGAGGTATGGGTTTCTGATCTCACCTCATAAAGATTTCAATCTTATTGAGGAATACGAACAGACTACGTATGAGGAAGTGATACAAGGTATCGACTCCATATTATGGAAAAGTGACATAAAGTCTGAAATGGATTCCATGTATACCAACTATGTTTGGACACTAGTTGGTGTACCGAAAGGCATTGTGCCTGATGGTACTATATAAGTCTTCAAGGAAGACATACATGGATGGCAACATACCAATGTACTAAGCTAGGCTTGTAGCGAAAAAGGTATCGTTATCAACATTGTGTCGATTACGACAAAACCTTTTAACCGTTGCCATTGTTAAATCCATTTGGATAATGCTTGCTGATGCTGCATGTTTCATTTATGAAATATGGCAGTTGAACGTAAAAATCACTTTCCTTAAATGGAAACCTTTTGGAGGATGTTTACAACATCCCGATGATTTTGTCGTACCCAAACTAGCAAACAAGGTTTGCATGTTATTCGATCCATAGAGGGATTGAAGCAAGCATTGGGTTCTTGGAACTATCGTTTTGATGTAATCATAATGATGTATGATTTAATTCAAAAAGTAAATAATTCTTGTGTATATAAGAAGATTAGTGGGAGCGCACTGACAGTGAATGTCCTATAAAATGATTATATGTCATTTCTTGGAAATGATATTCCCATATTACAATCGGTGAAAGCTTGGCTTTCATGAAAAATTCTCCGAGAATTCGTATATTGAAAAATGTACGTGACCTGGTGTCTCATATGTTTTGAGCATATGAAGTCACAATCAGACCAAATCCAAGTGATAGTCACTGGATTGATGTTAAGAACATCCTTTGGACGAACTAAGGATGCTGTCTTATATTATGGATAAGGAGAACTTGAAGTGACTGGGATCACTGCTGTAAGTTTCCAAACCGATAATAACGACTATAAGTCATATCAAGGGTACTATAAAGTTTGAATAACGGAACAGTGAGCTGGAAATCTTCCATGCAAGATACTGTTACCGAATAAACAACGAAAGTGGAACATTGCTGCGACTGTCGTAGCAATAGTAGCATCTTGGATCTAAATAATTCTAATTAGCTTAGAAATAGTTAAGTTAGCAGCTGAGCTAGGCTACAGCACATGCTAAAGGATTAACACTCTCATCAACGATCCGATATTGATGAGTGGTATTTCTATCACTATTTCCCACTCATTTAACCTAATATTTTGTATAGTTTATTGAGTTTTATGAACGTTTTGATGTGTTTTGTGTTATTTTACAGATAAATAAAGTTTCAGGACATTGTGGAAGTATTTTGGGGCAAAATGGACAAAACTGGACAAAAAGGGCAAAATCGTCATTTCAGCGTCGCGCCGCCCAGCATGCGCCGAATCTGCTAAAATGCGACGGGTCCACAAAATCAGAATCTGAGAAAAGTTGACTTTGCTAACGTGCGCCGTGCCACGTGTCACCATCACAACAGAGATGCTAAAATGCGCCGTGCCACGTGTCGAAATCTTATTGCTTGGACGGCCACCGCCCCACGTGTCATCCTACGTGTCGCCACATCATCTTCCACATCAGCAGCCACGTCAGCAAGTCAACCGAGTCAACATGCCACGTCAGCATCAGCCAATCACAGCGCGACACGTGTCAACCTCTCATTCGTCTGACGGCCGCCGCCCCACGTGTCGCCACGTCGCCTTCCACATCATCAAAGTGACGCAAGCAATGACGTCATGAACAGTTGACACATCAGCATGACGTAAGCAATGACATCATGAACAGTGCCACGTCATCGGATAAGATTCTGAGCCGACCAACCAGTGCGTGACACGTGTCCTACTGTACCCAGCGTCGCGACGCTAGTGCAATTTGGGCGGCGCGACGCTGGAGGCTTATCCGAGCCTATAAATAGAACTCGAAATTTCATATTTCAGCACACCTTTCTCTCTCTTTTGTTAGTTCTAAATTGAGAGCTTCTCTCTCTAGAATATTTTAGTTTAAGTTTTTGTAAATATTTTTAATTACTTTTTAATAGTAATAGTAATTTTACTTTCTTACTTCTTACAATTTTTACTATTTACTATGTGTAGGTAACTTTTCACCGTTAAGGTAAAAAGGTAATTCTTTTACTATTGCTATTTAGATTATTCTCCCTAAAATATAATATATAAACTATTTATAACCGGACTTAATAAGGATACCGCCAGATTGGTCGGTTGGTTATTAAATAATTATTCCGCCTTATATGGCTGGTTTATTTTTGTTCCGCCTTTATGGCTGGTATATTTCTGTTCCGCCTTTATGGCTGGTTTAATAACAAATATTACCGCCTTTATGGCTGGTTGATAAAATAATCACAAGTATATATTATATTTTATGGGAGATTTCTAATTAGTATTTAGTAGAAGTTAATTCCTTTTTCCTTAGCATTTTATTTATTTTTCTGCATTTACTTTTTAGTAATTTTTATCTTTGTTTTACTAGTCCTAACTATGTGTTGTAACTAAGTTAGTATTCTAGGGTGTGATGATTTCTAATATCACCGGATTTAAAAAGGGTTAGATTATAGTTTGGGTAATTAAAGAGTTATTTGTTGAGTCATAATCTTAATGCTTTTTATTAACTGATCACTAATAAAATTGATTAGGTAAACTTAAAATGAACTAGACATAGGGATTTTAAGTTTAAGACCTTAGTCTCAACAACCCACGATCTTCCTTAAGGATAGATAACCCTTTAATAGATTTCCTTACAGGATAGGAATATACCTGTCGGGCGGGGGTAGTCATAATTGGAACTCAATCTTAATGAATCTAGGTAATTTAATTGACATAGACATATGGTTCAATTGGATTATACTAGGTATTTGTAAATGATCATTCAGAAGAGGCTTTTACATAATTTAGTGTTCTAGATTAATAATTCAATAATTTACCTAACTATGATTTAACTACTTCATCTTTTAAATGATATTAGAATGATTCACAACCCTAGATTTTTGTGTCTTTTGTATTTTCCTTAGTATTTTCTTTTATCTTTTTATTTATTTTATTTAGCAACGCCACTTACAAATCAAATCAATCAAACAATCTTTATTCTCCATTTAATTAGATATTTGTAAATAAATAGATTCAACAATTAATAACAACAGTAGGAATTAAGTCCTCGTGGGATCGATATTTTTATACTACTTGAACGATACGTGCGCTTGCGTTATACGTGTGTGTTTACTCCGGTCAAGTTTTTGGCGCCGTTGCCGGGGAACTTATATTTCTTGAGTTATTAATTTTGAAGCTATCTAATTTACTTGTATCTAATTTTCTTTATTTTATCTGCAATTTTATTTCTTTCTTTTGTTTTCAGGTGATTGAAAAAATGGAACATTTTGAAAAATTACAAGCTTTACTAGAAGAAGATACACCCCAAATCCAGGAGCAACAGTCTAGTTTTCTGAGGCCTGTTGTCCAACACAACAATTATCACTGGAATTCAGAATCAAGCAATTCTACATTTGCTCAACAGAATGAAATGGGGAGATGTGTAATTTGTGATGGCAACCACCCGAGCGATCAATGTATATACCTTTCAGAGTGGCAGAATTATTGGAATCATTCAAGGTACGAAAAATCATCACATTTTCCATCTTATCCACCATCCATCTACGATCTTCATCAGAAACCAGAACCATCAGAGAAAGATCAGTTGAATGACATGCTAAAAGATTTGTTCGAGGAACGGGAAGCTCAATTTGAAGCACAAATACAAAGTCAAGCAGCGTCTATACAGAGAATGACAGATCAAGTTAGACAATTAACAGAGAAACTGAATCACATATCTCATGAAGCAAATTCAAATACTACTGAAGAAGCCTTTCAATATCCTGAGATTCATCATGACATCATAACAGAGGACGAGGCTGAGCAGTATCAAGAATCAGATGTATCAGTTCAGGAGCCTGCACCAACAAAGTCTCAATTTGATTTTTATTATTCTGACTCTGACGAAGATGAAGAAACTGAGTTTTTTGTACCAACTGCACCAACAAGGAAGGATGAAACTTTCCATCCTCAGAATGTAGATCTTGGAGAATGCTTTGCACTAATGTTTGAAGAAGATCTACCTGAGCCAATCATTCCAGTCAGATCAGAGGATGAAGACCTAAAATCTGACATTTCTTTTCATCCTCAGGTTGACAATTTTGAAGCATGTATTGCACAGATGACAGATGAAGAGCTGAATATGGAAATTTACAAATACATCTGTAAAGAAAAAGTGGAGCAAGAAGCAGAGCAAATGGATGAGCAAATGTCTGACCAAATTAAAAATCCAGAGCATTCAGAAGAAACATCGCTGTTTTGGGGAGTACAAATCAAAGATATCAACCAGAAGTTTGACAGAATGGAACTTCCATTCCAAGTCAAGCAACATACAAGACCTCCTGATTTTCTTTCTTTCTTTTCAGGAATCACTGGAGCAACAAAGATCAAAAAGGTGGCACAAGCACTAAATGGGACAAAATTCTTTTTACCACCTTACCGTTGGAAGAGACCCTTCAAAAGCAACGCACATGGGAATGTCTTTAATCGGACATCCAAAACGACACTGAAACCGCCTTGACAAATGGATTTCAGTCACGTCTGGCTGAAGACGAAAAATTTAGCGCTAGATGGGAGGCAACCCATTCAACCAGGTACTATCTTCTAAACTCTTCTTCTACTGTTTAAGACATTAGGGACAATGTCTCATTTAGGTTTGGGGGTGAGGAATAGTTAATAGTACTTGTTTGTATTGTGTTTTTATTTTTAGTCCAAAATTTTTCGAAAAATACAAAAAAAATTAAAAAATTAATAAAAACAAAGGGCATATTTAAAGCAAGGTGATGGTTTGGTGTCTTCCTTCACTCACTACCTTTTTATAAGGAAAAGCTGTGGAGGCACCTAGATAATCATTCACTTGTAGCGTGTTGTGACAGACTAGTTTGGAGGACTCGTTGTTTATTCTTGACAACAAGCGATAAGAGCCTAAGGGGCTTGGGTATTTAAGTGAGCCTCGCTCCACCTTCCCTCTGGGGAATCTACAACGGGAAGTCCATTCGACAGTTAGTCACACACCATAAATTCGTTGGCACATACCATAAGGTATAAAAAAGGTGCGTTCACTTGGTCGCTTGAACCCTTGAGTGGGGAGTCCTAGTTGTGAACAATCCTTCGTCAGCGAGAGCCTTTAAAAAAAAACATGTAAATTATAGTTTTATGACTAGTAGAAATATGTGGTTGTTATGTTGACTAAAAAGATGAAATTGGTAAGAAATAGCTGTGTAAGGAATTTTCACTCCTGAGACGTATTTCAAACCATTTATTTTTGAAACAAGTTAATTTTTGTTTATTTCCTTTTGAATTATTTAATTTGTAAATTCTCCATAAAACTGACTAAAATGAATCTTCATATACTTAGTTGGCAGATATTATCAACATACATGGTAACATACGGACATAGGATAAAATTGAAAAGATTGTAATATTCAGTGCTGTAGTTTAATTGGAGAAGCATCTCAAAAAAAAAGTGATGGAATAATAAAAAAAAAATATCTGAGATCCGAGTTATTAAGTCTGTAAGGGTATTTTGATACCTAATGCCCTAAAACCAACTGGTTTGGGAGTCATTGGCCCAAAGCTCGCTACATGGATCAAAAATGATGAAAAATTTATATATATGTATATATATCTGAAGTCTGAGTAATTAAGTTCTTAGGGGTGTCTTAACACCTGATGCCCTAAAGCCAACTTGTTTGGGAGTCACCGACCTAAAGCTCGCTACATAGATGGAAGATATTGTATATAAATAAAAAAAAGAAAAAAATCAAAGAAAAAATCAGAAAAATCAGAAAAATTATTCCATTGCTACAACAAGGTGTGAAATCTGATAGAACTTTAGGACAAAAATATTACTCTCTTAACAACTGCACTTATGACCGTTGTGGGCAAAAATGAGTTGTTTAATATTTTGTTGGCTGTGTATATGAAGAATGGTAAAAATAATCGGAGGAGAATATACTTATTTAGTAATTTAAAATGAAACAAAACAACTAGTAAACTTGGAGTAGAAATTTCACCTGATTAGTCACTAACTTCTTTATTCTCTTTTCGCTTGTCTTTTTGCTTTTGTGTGCATTAGTTTCACTACCTTTTTACTTTTATAAAATGTTTGTGGGTATCATTACTGTAAACCCTCTCGAGACTACAACTCGTCCACTAGGGACACCTATGGGTTTAAAGGCTTGTTGCATACGCTAAATGCAACCGTGATCCCTACGAAAATGGCTTAGTTAAATTTTATTCTGTTATTTTATTCTGTATTTTGCTCGAGGACTAGCAAAATGTTAGGTTTGGGGGTGTGATGAGTGGTATTTCTATCACTATTTCCCACTCATTTAACCTAATATTTTGTATAGTTTCTTGAGTTTTATGAACGTTTTGATGTGTTTTGTGTTATTTTACAGATAAATAAAGTTTCAAGACATTGTGGAAGTATTTTGGGGCAAAATGGACAAAACTGGACAAAAAGGGCAAAATCGTCATTTCAGCGTCGCGCCGCCCAGACCTTCCGCGTCGCGACGCCCAGCATGCGCCGAATCTGCTAAAATACGACGGGTCCACAAAATCAGAATCTGAGAAAAGTTGACTTTGCTAACGTGCGCCGTGCCACGTGTCACCATCACAACAGAGATGCTAAAATGCGCCGTGCCACGTGTCGAAATCTTATTGCTTGGACGGCCACCGCCCCACGTGTCATCTACGTGTCGCCACATCATCTTCCACATCAGCAGCCACGTCAGCAAGTCAACCGAGTCAACATGCCACGTCAGCATCAGCCAATCACAGCGCGACACGTGTCAACCTCTCATTCGTCTGACGGCCGCCGCCCCACGTGTCGCCACGTCGCCTTCCACATCATCAAAGTGACGCAAGCAATGACGTCATGAACAGTTGACACATCAGCATGACGTAAGCAATGACGTCATGAACAGTGCCACGTCATCGGATAAGATTCTGAGCCGACCAACCAGTGCGTGACACGTGTCCTACTGTACCCAGCGTCGCGACGCTAGTGCAATTTGGGCGGCGCGACGCTGGAGGCTTATCCGAGCCTATAAATAGAACTCGAAATTTCATCATTTTCAGCACACCTTTCTCTCTCTTTTGTTAGTTCTAAATTGAGAGCTTCTCTCTCTAGAATATTTTAGTTTAAGTTTTTGTAAATATTTTTAATTACTTTTTAATAGTAATAGTAATTTTACTTTCTTACTTCTTACAATTTTACTATTTACTATGTGTAGGTAACTTTTCACCGCTAAGGTAAAAAGGTAATTCTTTTACTATTGCTATTTAGATTATTCTCCCTAAAATATAATATATAAACTATTTATAACCGGACTTAATAAGGATACCGCCAGATTGGTCGGTTGGTTATTAAATAATTATTCCGCCTTTATGGCTGGTTTATTTTTGTTCCGCCTTTATGGCTGGTATATTTCTGTTCCGCCTTTATGGCTGGTTTAATAACAAATATTACCGCCTTTATGGCTGGTTGATAAAATAATCACAAGTATATATTATATTTTATGGGAGATTTCTAATTAGTATTTAGTAGAAGTTAATTCCTTTTTCCTTAGCATTTTATTTTTTTTTCTGCATTTACTTTTTAGTAATTTTTATCTTTGTTTTACTAGTCCTAACTATGTGTTGTAACTAAGTTAGTATTCTAGGGTGTGATGATTTCTAATATCACCGGATTTAAAAAGGGTTAGATTATAGTTGGGTAATTAAAGAGTTATTTGTTGAGTCATAATCTTAATGCTTTTTATTAACTGATCACTAATAAAATTGATTAGGTAAACTTAAAATGAACTAGACATAGGGATTTTAAGTTTAAGACCTTAGTCTCAACAACCCACGATCTTCCTTAAGGATAGATAACCCTTTAATAGATTTCCTTACAGGATAGGAATATACCTGTCGGGCGGGGGTAGTCATAATTGGAACTCAATCTTAATGAATCTAGGTAATTTAATTGACATAGACATATGGTTCAATTGGATTATACTAGGTATTTGTAAATGATCATTCAGAAGAGGCTTTTACATAATTTAGTGTTCCAGATTAATAATTCAATAATTTACCTAACTATGATTTAACTACTTCATCTTTTAAATGATATTAGAATGATTCACAACCCTAGATTTTTGTGTCTTTTGTATTTTCCTTAGTATTTTCTTTTATCTTTTTATTTATTTTATTTAGCAACGCCACTTACAAATCAAATCAATCAAACAATCTCTATTCTCCATTTAATTAGATATTTGTAAATAAATAGATTCAACAATTAATAACAACAGTAGGAATTAAGTCCTCGTGGGATCGATATTTTTATACTACTTGAACGATACGTGCGCTTGCGTTATACGTGTGTGTTTACGCCGGTCAGATATGTACTTTAAACTGTTCTCATCTGATTCGTCGGATCATACATCATGGCGATGTGATGATCGAATAAATCGCATCAGATGATAACCTTTTAAATCCACTGACGAAATCTGTTTTCTCAGCAGAAATTTGAGCCACCCGTACATAGTTCAGATGTAAAGCACCTGTGTGATTGGCTATAGGCCAAGTGGGAGATTATTGGACAATTATGACCCATAGCATCACTATTTGTACAGAACACGGTGTTGTTGTACAAATTAACTATGTGACAAAGGAAATTGCTCTTTTATCATTTGTGATTGAATCACCTAGATGTATAAATGATAGAAGTCCTTATTATTAGTTCCGGGTTGAGATGATATGAGCAGTATCAATCCATAACGGTTTAATCATTAAATATCCATAGTCGTAGTATTATCGAGAGTGGAAATCGATAATGCGGAATAGACTAGTATTGCACTTGTGCGCGTTGTGAGGGCATAACGGCATAGTTCTCATATATTTAAGTATTGGATACTTATGCAAGTGCGATAGGAGGTTGTGTTTTACCGATGGTACGGAAAACAGCTTCGCTCTGGATAGACCCCGCAGAATCCCATTGGTAGTATGTATATGTGTCTATGGGAGTCCGTTTCAGGGTTAGGTGTATTTGGTCTTAACCTGAGACTTGCATCGCTAGTACTTGCAACAATCGGTAAACTTTGGTTTTGGTAGTCCAGGGCTTTAAGGTTCAGGTTTGTGTACGCCTCTTCTGGGTTTATTGAGAATCGTAGTGTATTGGATGTGATGTCAAGACGAAAGTATCACTTTAGACATATGGAGATGATGATCACGCATGGATTCAGAACTGGTTCTCTATTGTGTTGCAACCATCGGGATGATATGACAAGGTCATGATTATCCGATTCAAAGAGACTAGTTGCTTGATATCTGATATGTACTTCGTACGGGGCAGACACTATTCCAGCCCCAGGCCTTGCACGTGACATCCGATACTGGATCGCAATACGCAATACTACGGTATACTACGTCTGATATAGTTCGTATATTCCATTAAGAATATTTCTGGAGAATTGGGTAGGCATGGCGTTTTGCTAGAAGCCAACCTTGTCTTGTAAATCGGTAAAAACGGAGTACAAGGTACGTACGTGTTCGAATAGTCCGACGACCCGATTTACTGCCAACATATCCAGAGATCTCTTGGGTCGCTTCCCGAAGATTCACCGATGACGTATGATTCGAACTTTATTAATCTGGGATTAATTGCGGAGAGACTTTATCTTGGATAAAGTACTATTTAAAGAGAGAAAGATTAATTTGGAATTAATCGACAAAATAATATATTCGATATATTAAACGAAATTGGATTTCAACGCGGAATTAAAATTAGATTTTAATTCGGGCAAACGAATTGATTTAGAATTAATTCGTTAGCGACGTGAATAGTAATTTCACTAGGCATAATTATTTAATTACGTCGCGACGGAAGTTCGTAAATTCAGAATTAGCGAAACAGCCCGAAAGTGTTTGCGGGCCCACTCATATTTTGAATCAAGTGGGGCCCACAAGTCACATCGCGAGTCACATCACTTGTCACTTTAGTGATAGATGTCTTATAACCTTTTTGGTGAGTAACATGCAGTCACTATTCATGAAAGAATTGGTTGTGAGCATTTATTGAGATTTTGGAGCAAAAATTTTGGCTTTGACTTTTGTAAAGCATATACCAACTTTGGTAATTGTTTATTATTCATTGTTTTTTTGGAAACAAATTGAAAACAAAAGAAAACCTCTCTCACTCTCTCTCTGATTGCCGAAACTAGAGCAAGAAATACTCTCCAATTTTCTTTCTTTTTCTTGACCGAATTTGAAGGAAGAACTTGAAAATTATGTTGCAAAATTTTTCAAAGGGCTAGCACTCTTCAACGATCATATAAATGTGTTAGGGAAACCTACTTGAGAGCTTGGAAATCAAAACAAAGCTTGGAGCTTGTGGACTTCTCTTGGCCGAATCCTTGTTGTTCTTGGAGGAGCAAATTTTGTTGATCAACGCATCCAAAGCCGATCATTGTAAGTGTGTTTCCGCCACTCTTCTTTGTTATTCATTCATGAATTTATGCTTATCTTGATTTTGGGATTAAATCTAGAAACCCAACAGATCGGTCCACACCCAACGAACAGGCGGAGGTCTGATCTAAATAGATCGGTGACGTGACTGTCATCTAAGTGTGGAGGATGTCTCATACATCCACAAGTGTATCTCAAGTCGAAGGACCACTATACTACTCAACCCGAGAAGATTCTTATTGATGTTGGTGTACCATCCATTAAGAATCTTCAGTGAGTCGTTCAGTGTTTATCCACTATAAATACCTACACGTCTATATGAGTCTCCCTAGACTTATGGTTCATTGGGATAAACCATCAGACCAAGTCTCGATATACAACATGTACTGGTCTCAACAGATTTGACTAACCGACCCGTGTTAGTAAATCTTGACCAGGAACTATATTTGATAATATATATTTAGCAGTGACACTTCTCAATGTCAATTACAAACTAACTTTGTAACTGTGTACTGCAGTATATATTATCAGGTCTTTGTCTAATATATACATATCACTAAACCACATTTAGTTTCAATATAATCATAATCAGATCGAATACGTATATAAAAACAAGAGGTGCAACCATAAATAAGTAATATTATGGAAAAATGGGATGTTCGTATTCATGAATCATACATAAATACGGTCTGGATTGGCGCTCTGAGCATCAATCCCAATAATTTCTCCCACTTGCTCTAGTGCCAATACACGGTTTCATATACACATCTCAATGTGTATCGTATGCACATTGCCCTAAAAAGCTCACCTAGTACTCAAGAGGTAGGCAATAAGAAGCAGGTCCGCTATGATATATTGAGTTTGTCCAACAAACCCAATTGTTTCCTTATGTAGCATCATTCATATTTTGTAGAACCTAAGTTATACATTAATATTACTCAGATGCAACATCAATACTGTGCCACATCTACTGAGTTGTCCAAGTATTTGTGGATCAAATCCTAAATACTATATAGACTATCTAACGTCATAATTAGTCTTAAAAAACTAATGACCATAATGGTTGCAGACTAAATGCTCCATGAATAAGAAACTCGTTCTTAATATCTAATAGATCACAAAGAACATGTTTCAAGATCCATCCAATGGTCTATAGGGTATCAAAATAACTCGTAACAATTACGATTAAATCAATATCTTTAATCGCACACAATAAAATATTCATTATGTCATCATCAAATGATACATAAGATTTATTAGACATTCTAATCAATATCACTTTCGAAAAAGGAATCATCCTTTACAAAAGATGAGTATTATATTTAAGACACACATTAACTGTCAAACAGTTATACTAACTGTCATACATATAGCCTTGTTATGTCCTTTATTAGATCATATCTAATATACGACTAATAGGAGTACTCACAAGTCTCCAAGTTTTATATCATATATAAAGCTTTATATCGAATATAACAGAGACTACTCCCACTGCTTTCACGGAGTAAAGAAGACTTAGGTAAATCTTTTACCTTACAAACATCTCATTATTACTATAATAATGATAATGTTGTTAGGATATATAACACTAGAAAGAAATTTGTACGCTCCCACTAACCTTTTTATCATAAATGAACTCTCTATACTTTGATAAAATCAGACAATCTGACTGATATCAAAACTAGAGAACACAGATTTCCGGAAGACTTATCCGAGTCTACAATAGGCTCTATAAGCTAGCACACTAAACTGTGATTTCAGAAGAACACAAACTCTAGGGCCATTCCAGAATGAACTCTTCAAACAAATAAATCACAATTGATCTCTTATCTAAATAAGTCATTCAAAAACGCCACTTTGCATTCTTTAGCTAAAATGTACAGTTTAATATCAACATTAACCAATATATCTTTAATTATTCAATTAGCGTGACTAAAGATAAGTTTTCTCAGAATCTACAATAGATTGCTAAGTATAACTTTTCTCACTGTCATACTATAAAGGTCAAACCTCTAATAAGCTTACACTGCTTTTGCTGCGCAAACAATTAGCACATATCATTAACTAATTCATAATTAAAGCTTAATCAAGTTCAAAACTTGATCGTAGTAAGCTACGAACAATCTTAGATCTAAGGTTCAATGGTGAACTTCCAGAATCGATATCAAATATCGTTTCCATTATAAGTTATAGGATAATTTTTTTCGGTAAGAAAACAACAGAACCATTAAGTATCAAATACTCTTAAATGATTCTGATATCCTATTAGACCTATATAGAAGATGTATAAGGGTTGTTTCATCTTATTAATTACGTAGTTCCATTATAATTTATCATTCTCACAATTGACTTCAATAAGTCAAGTCTTTTCTACAATAATTAACATCCGATGTTACATACCAAGTGATAAAATAATTTTATTACTTAAGATCGTAGGAAAGATATTCTATTAAATAGAATACAATATTCTATTATACAAAATAAATGATAAACTTTTACTTATACCTCCAAGGTGTAAGTAATTTCCATTATATAACTATTATATAAAAGAAAGATTCAAATCTCAAACTTTTCAAGATTCGAATTTTCTACTTATACATATCATATATGTAACTGTAGAAATTAATGGAACCTAAATTAAAAAGATGAACTAGTGTTACTGGAGCATATCCCCAAGAGTATTGAAACTAATTCGATAATATTCAATATCAAACGAATCAAATCATATAAGATTCGACTGCTCCCACTACTCAATTTCATCAAGATGGAATCGTGGAAGAATAATATTGAATAAGAATCATATTCACGGAATAACCATAGAACTAATTGCTTTAAATTCATATGTTTGATCGTATCAAAGATCTTTGAACAGTTCAAAGACATGTAATGAATTTTAAGGATAGAGTTCTAAAAAAACTTCAGATTGAATATATTTGAACAAGTCAAAAATGTTCAATCTACGTTTCATCAAAACAGATTGAAATTACTTGATCATTTCAAGAAGTTCAATATGTGTTCTTTCAGAAACACGTAACTAAGTTATGAAATTTCATAAACTAAGTTACGAAGTAAAGAAAACTACCTTAAGCAATTATTATTTATTAAACTACATACATATAATGTATCAGTTAAATAAATCTGTTGGTCCAATGAAAAATCATTGGTTAAACGAGATTTAATCACCTTCCCGAATACAATATTCATTAAATGGATAAGGATATGTGGTGTGATCTCGTATCAAACCATCATTTACCATACGGAATAAGCATCCAATGCTTAAGTGATAAAATCTCATAAAGCACCATTCTAAATTATTTACTTTATCGAATAATTTATCTTAATGTTTATCTCTACTTCAATGACACTACTAGTTATATTTAAAATAGATAACAACTGTTTATTAAGAACAAGTAACTATCCAATAGTCGCAAGTTCCGATATCAAATATCAAAACAATCGTTAACTAATATTTTAAATAACTAGACGGGAGATCTGGTATCCAATACTTATAGTCGTTGTATTGTGAAATCGATATTTTCTATACACAACTATACGCATCTCCTTTCTTTAGTTTTACTATTTGCATTCAACTATTCACAACAATTGCAAATAACTGATTAGCAAATTGTGTCAGACACATTGCCTCTAAAGGTTATTAAAGCTAAGAAATGTCATTACTAGATAAACAAATACCTAATGAGACTTTCTAAATGCCAGTCAAGAATCTTGAGACATGAACTAATTCAAGTCAATTCTTACTACATAAGAAACTATTCTCTCTAAAGTATTATATCTTAAGAGGGTAACCATCTTGATTTTTGAAGAAAATCAGAACAACAGTTACCGATAGTTTAGACCAATCTAATAATATCCTAGTCGAGTAGTGTCTAGAACCTATTCTAGAATAACTGCAACCAAGAGTCAAGTCAGATAACATATCAAAATATGTGTGCAGTGAATTAAAAGTTTAATTATATCTAATATAGTTTAAGGAAAACAAACATGCGGCAATTTTCATAATATTACACAGTGCTTAAGTCATGGAATATTTTAAACTTAGTAGTGTCTCCCACTATTTTACGTAATATCGTAATCCCCAACAAAAAACGAGAATTCAATAATTAAATTAAATTCCATAATGGGAAGTGGACCCCATGAATATATTTCGACTCACAGCAGAGGCATGGTATCGCCTACGTATATTCATCAGGTAGACAACTCATTTGTCAATCACTCAATAGTGACTCCTGGCTTTCCGGTCCTGGTCGTTTCACATTGTCGCTGCTAAGGCAGGCCCACAAGGAGACGTACCAAGGTTAAACTCGTCAATGATAAACTCAAGTTACTTGCGTAACCCTGACAGCTAGGGCACGTTCAGGATTCGGCTTTCGCTTGAATTTATCTAGTATCTTATATACATCCGGTATAACTAAATTTCTATCGGCTACACTCTCACAGAAGAGGCACGGTCTCGAATGTAGTCACGGAAAAATATTTATAAACCGTATTGACAAGACAGACCAAGAAACAAGTATTCCAAATATCAGTTACTTTAAAACCTTATTAAGCGGGGATATTCCATAAAGTGTCATACACTTTAAATTTAATCAAATTAAATGAAAGAATGCATGTATCATGTAAAGAAAAGAACAAATATTAGATTTTAAAGGGCTAATCATATCGGGGTGTCCAGAATCAGACTCGCTCTGATACCATTTTGATGGGGTTTTAAGGGAGAATATCGGTAACGCAGCGGAATCGCGGAAAATCAAAACTTTTCGGTTTCAAAACTTTTTCTCGGATCAATTAAATAAACTTATTTATTTAATTATCCAATTATCAAATTCTGAAAAATTACACAAGAAATCAAATTTCTGGTAATTACCGAATTGCCCTAAAACTTTGTAAATTGATCATTTTAATCTAAAAGTTGTCAAATACAATTTTGGATAATTCTAAATCATTTCTAAAATGTTTTTCAAGACATCTAATGCATCAAAATCAGATTTCACACAAATCCCCAATTTTTAGTCTAATGCCGTGAGCCACCCAAAATTTTCAATTAATTATAATTTGGTCCATTTAGTTCAAAAAATGTCAAGATCAAATCCAATCAACCTAAAATTTTACATGCATCATATTCATACCATAATACATCACATATATGAAAAGCCCCAAATTTGGAGTGGGTTATGAACCCTAATTTTTCAATTTCATCAAATTGTCCAATTTCACCAAATTTACAAAATCCAACACTTTAATCCATTCAAAACTTCACCAATCAAGCCTCACCACTTTGAAAAAACTCTATAACAATTCTAGGTCACCAAGGAGTGGCTTACTAACTCTAGAATGGCAACTTTGATTTTCAAAGAATCAAAAGTAAAGCTTTGAAACAATTTCAAGCTTACTTACATGCTTCAATCTTTCATCAAAGTTCACAACCAAAATAAACACAAACTATAAGAAGAGAGACAACACCAAAGCAACACAAAATGATGCTAAACATGTTAGAAACAATTTTCATGTTGAAGACATTGAAAAATAACTTACAAAATCATGATTTTCCAAGCAATCTTCCTTTAGCCTTCAAGCTTTTCTCTCATCTTCTTTTATGTTTTATTTGGTATCTAATGAACTTCTTAAACCCTAAAAGTGAAACAAAACAATATATACCTTCACCAAAAGGAGCCTTGGCCGAATTTGGTGTAATAGAAAATATCTAGATATTATTTTTTGTTTCATTTAATTTGCCTTTATCAACTTGCTTTAATCATCATCAAACCTTTTAATGATTTAAAGTAAGTCAGCAATTGCAACTAAAACAATATAACAATTATATTTAATTTAGGGGTATGGCCGAATTTGATAAAAAATAAAGGAAAATATATTTTTCAATTTTAACAAGTTAAAATAAATATCCAAGGAAGTCAAATCCAATTTGACTACCATTTCCTTTACTTTCAAGTCAACAATAAACACTTATAATCATTTCCTAACTTTATCATTTGATGAGATATTTATATTTTAATTATATTAATCATTTAACAATTAAATAATTAACTAATTAATTAAATACAAATATCTCAAATATATGTATTATATTTACTTTAAATATCTCAAATACATATATTAATGATATATGTCAAATACCTTTATTTGATAATTTATTAATGTATATTTAATAATATAATATATTAAATAAAAATACACATTAATTAGGAAATGACGGTTCGGCCTGTTGGCATGCATCTTTCGTTTAACGTTTAAACGATTTATAAATAATCATCATTATTCATAAAAGTTGCCCTAGTGCTCTACGAGTATATTTCATTAGTGAGACTCTCTAGATTCATGTATATCCCTCACAAAATCCAATTTCGTGTCCATAATTTACCCACCCATAAATTATGACGACCACAGATAAACTAGCTGAATCATACAGGTCGAGATCATTGCATACGTATAATCCCTCTGTCACAGGTATCTGGATAATCCCAGAGATATAGATGTAAACGTCAAATCTTTATAGGTATTATCCCGTCGACGTTTCTATTAGCAATCTCTAAATAACATTCGGAACTTACTTCCGAAGTTTACTGTGGCCACAGATTTAACAGAATGCTAATTATAAATGGACTACCTTTGCTCTGTACACAGAACTGACGGATCCTATCTTGATACACACAGGATATCCTGAGGATGGGTCCACACCCAACGAACATGCGGAGGTTTGATCCAAATAGATCGGTGACGTGACTGTCATCTAAGTGTGGAGGATGTCTCATACATCCACAATGGTATCTCAAGTCGAAGGACCACTATGCTACTCAACCCGAGAAGATTCTTATTAACATTGATATACCATACATTAAGAATCTTCGGTGAGTCATTCAGTGTTTATCCACTATAACACCTACAAGTCTATATGAGTCTCCCTAGACTCATGGTTCATTGGGTTAAACCATCGGACCAAGTCTCGATATACGACATGTACTGGTCTAAACGGATTTGACTAACCGACCCGTGTTAGTAAATATTGACCAGGAACTATATTTGATAATATATATTTAGCAGTGACACTTCCCAATGTCAATTACAAACTACCTTTGTAACTGTGTACTATAGTATATATTATCAGGCCTTTGTCTAATATATACATATCACTAAACCACATTTTGTTTCAATCTAATCGTAATCAGATCGAATACGAATATAAAAACAAGAGGTGCAACCATAAATAAGTAATATTATGGAAAAATGGGATGTTCGTATTCATGAATCATACATAAATACGGTCCAGATTGGCGCTCTGAGCACAAACCCCAACAAGAACGTGGTACGGGGTACGCACGTGTTGGATAGTCCGACAACCGTATTTACTGCCAACATATCCAGGGATTTCTTGGGTCACTTCCTAAAGATTCACCGATGACATTTGACTCGAACAAAATTAATCTGGGATTAATTATGAGAGAGAAAATTAATCTGGGATTAATTACTGCAAGAATTTATCTGGGATTGAATTCGTCTAGAAGAGAGAATGCGATTAATTTGAAATTAATCGACAAAGTAAATTTAATAGTTAAATTGGATTTTACTATTTAATTTATTTAATTTGGCTAAAATAATATATCGGATATATTATTTGAAATTGGATTTCAATACGGAATTAAAATTGGATTTTAATTCAAGCGAACGAATTTATTTGGAATTAATTCGTAAGCGACTTTCGTAATAATTTTGCTAGGTATTATTATTTAATTAAATTGGATTTAATTACGTCACGACGGAAAATTCGTTTAATCGGATTAAACGAACCCGGGCCCAAAGTGTGTTGTGTAAGCCAACTAAATTTGGATTTTAAAATGGTAGGACCCACTTGACTTACATCAATTGTTGATAAGTTTATGTGAGTAGTTGGCCATTATAAATGAAACAATTTACTTTTCACCAACCAAGGTTTTGAAAACAATTACTACAACTTGATGTTTTGGAAAAATCAACATAACACACCAAGTTTTGGAAAGTGAAAAAGTTCTCTCTCTCTTCCTCCTCCTCCATTGCCGTGAGACCTTCTTCTCCAAAGAAATTTTTGTTGCAAAAATTTCAACCTTGCTAGCACATAGAGAGTCAAAGAAAGGTGATAGGGAAACTCACCCTTGAGTTTGGAATTCAAATCAAAGCTTGGAGCTTCCATACATCCAACAAGAAATTTTAAATTTCAACCGATCAATGTAAGTTCTTTCCGCAAACTTTAATTGATTATTCACACACAAATCAAGACTTAGATATCTTTTGCATGTCTAGGACAATAACAATGGTATCAGAGCCAATCTAAGCATGATTTGAATTCTAGGGTTCTTAACTTTAATTTGGGGATTTTGCTTGGAGCTTATAATTTGCCAAATTGATTGTTTGGTTGTGTTTAGATGATGATGAATTGGATTTGTGCATCATTGGATTTGTGAAAAATTGATTATATTAATTTTCCCAAAATTCCCTACCATTGTCGAATGTAACCCTAGGGGATCTCATGGTGATTTTTTGAAATTAAACTATTGGGTGAGTTTAAAGTATGAAATGAATGTTAATTGTTGGTTTAATTGGATTGAAATCAAAATTAAATGTTGTTTCATGTAATTGCAGTGAGTTTGAAACATGTTTAATGAGTTGATTTTGCTTCAATTTGTGTTGGACATGAATTGGATTATTTAAGCATGATTAATTGGATTAATTAGAGTTTTAGAAACATTAGATTAATTGATTAATTGTGTTAATTACACTTTAACTAAATTAATGTGATATTTGGAATATTATGTTAATATAAATTAGTCTTTAAAATTGGATTGGCTAATTTGTTATATTTGGGCTAATAGGCCTTGTTGGGCCAAGTTTGGTTTTGGACAATTGGATTGGATCTAATTGGGCCTAAAACCATTTCCATAAAGTCCAAATATGACTTTTAGGCCTTTAAAAATTTAATTGGGCCTAAATTGATTTTTAGCATACGGTGATTCCTATTTGGGCCTTAGCATTTTGGGTTTGATCCATTATGGCCAAAGCCCATGCCTAAAAAATTAATTGAAAGCCCATTGGACTTTAATTGAATTGGCATTGGATGATAATTGGGCCTTTGAGACCTATTTAGATTGGATTTGGAATCCAAGTCTAAAAGGCACTATTATAAGTGTAATCATTTAATTTGGAATTAAATATGAATTAGTATTGGATACAATTTAAATTGGATTTAAAATTGTAGTTCGATATAATTCAAGAATACTTACTTTGAGAATTTATTCTTAAACGAGTTGGACTCGCACAAATCAAATCGTTGTATGAACATTGGATGGTCATTAATCAAAGATTGATTAATTGGATTAGATTGATTGACATCATGCTTTGTGTGAATACTTGGATGTATTTGTATGAATAATGTATATCGGATGGATATTAGCAGGGTGGGGGAAATTTTGGAAATTGTTGTAAGTATGGTATTTAATTGAAATTGGACCTGCGTGTCCAGCCTTTCACCTTCTTATCTCTTTGTATTTCTAATGAGTGGTAAATGTATCACTATTTCCCACTCATTTGACCTAATATTTTTTTTATAGTTTCTTGAGTTTTGTGAATATTTTGATGTATTTTGTGTTATTTTGTAGATAAATAAAGTTTCAGGACATTCTGGAGGTAATTTGGGGCCAAAATAGTAAAAAAGGACAACAAGTGGCAAACATGTTATTTGATGTGTTGCGACGTCTAACGTGCGTCAGCCTGTGCTAACTTGCGTCACTTCATGCTAAAATGCATCATGCCACATGTCAAAATCTGAGAAGTCTGCTAACATGCGCCGGATGCTAACGTGCGCCTGCCACGTGTCAACATTAGAGGAGATCTGCTAACGTGCACCGTGCCACATGTCATCATCTTAGGGTGCCGACAATCGCCATCGCCATGTGTCATCCATGTGTCAGCCACGTAGGCATCCACATCAGCAACATGCCAAGTCAATGTGCCACGTGTCAGCCAAGTCATCATCAGCTAATCATTGCGTGCCACGTGTCGCAATCCTGTGGTGCCGACAATCCACATCGCCACGTCACTGTCACATCATCACCACATCATCGCCACGTGAGCACAATTATTGAGTTAATCATCCAAAATACCACGTCAGCAGATAAGGGAATCAAAGCAACCAATCAGAATGTGAAAAGTGGCAGCGTCGTGACGCAAGTGTAATCCACGCGTCGCGACGCGTGAGGCTTATGGACGCCTATAAATAGAACTCAAAATTTCAGTTTCAGATGTACCTTCCTCTCTGTAATCCTCTGAGTAAATAAGGAGTTTGTATCTAGTTTAGTTTAATTTCAGTTTTGTAATTAATTTTAATTACTTGCTGTATTAGTAATTTACTTTCTTTACTTTTTCAATTTTTACTATTCAACAATGAGGAGGTAACTTATTCCTTCTATGGTGAAAGGTAAAACTTTTATTATTGCTATTTAGAATACATGTTTAAAGGTGTATGATGAGACCTAATTAAAGATAATAAATTGGTTGCCAATTTACGCGAAAAATCCTTACTTTAATATTAAGTGTTTTCCTTCCATTGAGTGGTTCTCTCTCAAGATCCAAGATTGACTTTGTTTTGTTGGACAAAGTCAAGATCACTGTCCATCGCAGATGTGTTTGAACCACGAAAGCTTTGTTATATATCGCATGTCTTGGGCAGTTGTGACTTGTTGGCCAAAGTCAAGGTCACTTCAGTACATCGACGTGGATTACAAAGCTTTCCCACTGTCAATGGGTCTCGCTTAACTGGAATTATTAAGCTTGTTGAGCCAAAGCCAAGGCTTAGTTGATTCAGAGGAGAAGGTTAAGAAATATATTAGATATATGTTTTGGATTTGGAGGTCCACCTACCGGATCTAGGAATTGGATGGGATCCAATTGATCTTAGAGATCTACCTAGTTAAGTTTCATACAGCTTGTTAGCCAAAGTCAAGGTTGTGTGTTATTTAACGGGATCCTAGCCCACTAGGAAACTAGGTTTCCCGAGTTCTCCATAGAGGGTTAGAGGCTCGCCGAAAAATAGTCGGAGGCCAATATTAAATTTGCAATTTCGTTTAATACTTGCTAAAATGCGTTATAAAAATATTAGTTGGACTAATATCTTTTATTGTTTTCTTTGAACAGTTAGACTGTACAAGACACTACTCCACTTGTATTTGGTTATATAGTTGGACTATAGTAACCATTACATTTTGAGTGTACCTGATATCGTTTATTGGATAGTTGACTGGCGTAAACACACACGTATAACGCAAGCGCACATATCGTTCAAGTAGTATA
The DNA here is from genome assembly GCA_019454045.1 of Zanthoxylum bungeanum. Classification (NCBI taxonomy): domain Eukaryota; kingdom Viridiplantae; phylum Streptophyta; class Magnoliopsida; order Sapindales; family Rutaceae; genus Zanthoxylum; species Zanthoxylum bungeanum. The sequence continues at coordinate 78,865 of SKCR01037762.1, forward strand.
AAAATATCGATCCCACGAGGACTTAATTCATACTGTTGTTTAATTATTAATACTATTTATTTACATGTATCTAATTATAGGGAGAAGAGAATGATTGCTTTTGGTTGGTTGAATGTGGTTTTGCTAAATAAAATAAAAACGGACTCGAAAGAAAATAATAAGGAAAATAAAAGAAAAGACTCAAGGATCTAGGGTCGTAACTCCACACAATATTATTCTAAAGATGAATTGATTCTCTTATATATGTGTAATAAGTCAGTTTGCTAACCTGGAACACGAAAATATGCAAAAGCCTCTGTCGATGGTCAGACGCAAATACCCAGTATAACCCAATTAAACCATATGTCTATGTCAACTAAATTATCTGGATTCATTAAGATCAAGTTCCAATTGTGGCTACCCCCGCCCGACAGATATATGTTTATCATGTAAGGAGATCTATTAAAGGGTTATCTATCCTCAAGGAAGATCGTGGGCTATTGAATCTAAGGCTGAAACATAAAATCCTTATGTCTAGTTCATTTTAAGTTTACCACATCAATCTTATTGGTGATCAGACAACAAGAAGCATTAAGCTTAAGACTCAATAAATAAACTAAAGAATTACCCAATAAATAATTAAATCAATTATTAAGCCTAGTAATATTGTGTTTCATCACTTCCCTAAAATAAGAATAAAATGCTGGGGGTTAGAGGATCCACATTTAATATTTCTTATCTAGGAATCTCACTTATTATAAAATATAAATTATTTTCTGTTCAGCTTTCTCAGGAATTAATAATGGTAAACATTTAAAACCAGCCATATAGGCGGCAATCCATTTAGTCCAATTACACCAGCCATATAGGCGGTAATTATCTGTCACATAAAGACCAGCCATATAGGCGGTAAAGTAATTTTTATTTAGACCGACCATATAGGCGGTAATAAAGTATGACACTAATTAATCCAGTTAAATTATAATTTATAAATTATAATTAAGTGAGATTTACCTAGATAATTATATTAAAGGTTTCACCTTTTACCCTAGCGGAAATTTAACTACAAAACATAAAGTAAATAAATAAAATGCTGTAATAAAAACTAAATATAAAAATACATAATTTTAATAATTTACAAAACTAGATGCTTCCTATGAAATCAGGGAAAAGAATCCCAAGGAAAGCACAAGAGAAATGAATGCTGAAGGCCTCAATTTATAGGCAAATTCTGCGTCTGACGTCGCGACGCTGGCTCTGTTGACTTGGTCAACGCGGCTTGACTTGTTGATTGTTGACACGGATTTTGTCGGCCCAATAGGATTTCGACACGTGGCACGCGGTAAGATTCGGTCCAATGGCATCTTGAAACGTGGCAGAAGATGATTCGCCGATGATTCGGTCCATTCAGAAGGTGACACGTGTCACGCGGAGTGTCGGCACCATAGAATCACGACACGTGTCCAGGCGCATTTTAACATGATCAATTCTGATGATGACACGTGTCACGGCGCACGTTAGCATGATCGGAGCACGTTAGCATCCGGCGCATTTTAGCAAATTTCTTCTGACTGATCCACGTGTTTGGCGCAAGTTAGCAAGCGGCGCATGTTAGACGTCGTGACACAGAAGGCTTGCGCGTCGTAAGTTAGCAAGCAGCTCATGTTAGACGTCGTGACACAGAAGGCTTGCGCGTCGCGATGCGTCAAATTACAAAAATGCCATTTTCGTCCTTTTTCACTGTTTTGGCCCCAAATCGCTTCCAATGCTTTCCAAACTTTATTTATCTACAAAATAACAATAAAACACATCAAAACATTCACAAAACCCGAGAAACTATACAAAATATTAGGTTAAATGAGTGGGAAAAGTGATATAATTACCACTCATCAATAGTTGGACTATTACAATCGAGATGGCTGGAAAGATTAGCGTTAGAGAAATAATCATGGGCGATAATGTCTTTAACGGCTCCAATTTTCCAGATTGGGAAATGAACCTCAGGATAGTCCTGGGGGCTGAGAAGTTACTCTATGTCATAGAGAAACCTCTCGGGCCTCAGCCCAGAGTTGAGCAAATAGTAGAGCATGAGCTTTGGATAACTCATCGTGATGATAACTTTAGTGCTCAATCCGTCATGCTTTCCGTAATGACTCCTCAATTTCGTCGTCAAAATAATGGATTGGATCCTTATAACATGATGCTGAAATTGAATGATCTTCACATATCTAACCTTAGATCTGAGACGTATGAATTGCAAAAAAAGCTCTTTCGCTCACATATGTCAAAGGGTACATCTGTCGAGTACTATATGTCACATATGATTGCTGACATCGAACAGCTAGGTCAGCTGGGCATAACCCTCGAGGCCGAGAATACTATAGATTTGATCTTACAGTCTCTATCCGATTGCTGGGGCGGGTTCATCATGAACTACAATATGATGAACCAAGAAAAAGACTCTTCGAGAGTTAATGGCAATGCTGAAAGAAGCAGAGCCAGAGCTTCTGAAGGGTAAGAACCGCGAGGCGCACCTTACTTCGACATCCCAGAAGGTCAAGGCTTGGCCGAAAGCTTCTGGGGTTGTGAAGAAAAGGAAGAAAAAGGGCAAGGCCAAATCATCAAAGTCTTTTGGGAAGACTAAGGACATATCCCAAGACGTCTGCCTACATTGTGGAAAACGGGGTCACTGGAAGCATGACTGCCATGAGTACAAGGCAGAGTTGAAGGAAGTGAAGACGGGCAAGGTTCCAGCTTCAGGTATGTTTGTTATAAACATGTCCACTACTGGTTTTAAAAATTGGATTTTTGATACTAGATGTGATACTCACATATGTACTGGTGTGCAGGATATGCTAATTAGCAGTATACTAGCTTTAGATGAGATCAACCTACGAGTCCGAAACGGGATGAGAGTCGCTGTTTTGACCGTTGGGACTTATATTTTGAACCTGTCATTGGGGCATGTAATTACTTAGGTGACTGTTATTTAGTACCTAGTTTTACTAGGAACATCATCTCTGTATCTTGTTTAACCCGATGCGGGAATACCTTTGTATTCTGGAATACTGGTTGTTTTATATATAAAGATGACATTTTGATATGTACAGTAGATGTTAATAATGTTCTTTATATTTTGAATATAAATGAATTTTAAACATATAACATGACAAACAAATGGCTCAAATTGAGTAATTCTAATGAGACTTATTTATGGATTTGTCGTCTGGGACGCATTAACAATACTCATATATCCACTCATTGGAAGAATGGATACTTGGACGAATTTGATTCTAATTAATATGACGTATGTGAATCTTGTTTATTAGGTGAAATGCCTAAAACGCCTTTTAGTGGTAATGGTGTACATGCCACCGAGCTATTAGCCCTCGATCATAGTGACGTATACGGGCCCATGTCTAGCTAGGCTAGAGGTGGTTATGAATACTTCGTAACCTTTACGGATGTTGCATCGCGTTATGGTTATGTGTATCTTATGACACACAAGTCGGAAACTTTTGATAAATTCAAAGAGTTTCGACACGAAGTAGAAAAATAGACCGGCTAAAGTATTAATACATTACGGTTGGACTGTGGTGGAGAATACTTAAGCAATGATTTTCAAGATTACTTAAAAGAATATGGTATTCTTTCACAGTGGAATCCTCCCGGAACACCTCAATTGAACGGTGTGTCAGAACGAAGAAATCGAATTTTGTTGGACATGGTAGGGTCAATAATGAGTCGTACTGAGCTACCAATTTCTTTCTAGGGTTACGCATTGAACAATGCAATACTTATTTTGAATAAGGTTCCGTCAAAGTCTGTTGGACACACTCCATATGAAATATAGACAGGAAGAAACCGGGTTTCTCATTCCTGAAGTTTTGGGGATGCTGGGCATATGTTTAAAGTTTGGATGTACCAAACTAGAACCCAAATCGAATAAGTGCCTATTTTTAATTGGTTATCCTAGGGAAACCAAAGGATATTATTTCCACAACCCACAAGAGAACAAAAATATATGTTGCTCTACATGCAGTTTTCCTCCAAAAGGAATTCATAAATGCAGTGGTAAGTTGGAGGAAAGTAGAACACGATGAAAATTAGAGTGATACTGTTCCTGTCACCGATCCCCTCACGGAACACAAACAGTTCATCAAGGATGAGACTGTTCTACAATCTTTTAATACACAAGAACCGCGTAGGTCGGAGAGAGTCAGAAAAGAACCTAAGAGGTATGGCTTCTGATCTCACCTAATGTAGATATTAATCTTATTGAGAAAGATGAACCGACTACGTATGAGGAAGCGATACAAGGTATCGACTCCGCTTTATGGCAAGAGGCCATGAAGTCCTAAATGGATTCCATGTATACCAACTAAGTTTGGACACTGGTTGATGTATGAGAAGCCATTGTGCTTATTGGTAGCAAATAAGTATTCATGGTGAAGACAGACATGGATGGCAACATACAAATGTACAAAGCTAGGCTTGTAGCAAAAGGGTATCGTCATTAACATGGTATCGATTACGACGAAACCTTTTACCCATTGCCATGATTAAATCCATTTGGATAATGCTTGCTATTGCTGCATATTTCGATTATGAAATATGGGAGATGGACGTCAAAACCGCTTTCCTAAATGGAAACCTTTTGAAGGATGTTTATATACAACACCCTGACGGTTTTTTCATGCCAAAACATACAAACAAGGTTTGCAAGTTAAATCGATCTATTTATGGATTGAAGCAAACATAGCGTTCTTGGAACTAATATTTTGATGAGATCATATAACAATATGGTTTCAGTCAAAACGAAGATGATTCTTGTGTATATAAGAAGGTTAGTGGGAGTGCACTGACATTCATTGTCCTATATGTTTATGATGTATTGCTTTTTAATAATGACATTCCCATACTAGAATGGGTGAAAGCTTGGCTTTCATTAAAATTCTCCATAGAAAAACTTGGGAGAGTCAACCTTTATTCTAGGAATAAGGATCTGCTGGGATAGATCTAAATGTTGTTGGCACTCTCCGAGAACTCGTACATTGACAATGTTGAAGAGATTCAACATGGATCAGTCCCAGAAGGGGCTGCTTCCAGTGTCACATGGCGTCTCTCTATCTAAGGACATGTGTCCTAAAACTCAAGATGAGAGAGATTCATTGAATCGGATCATGTTTGCTTAAGTAGTCGGATCGATCATGTATGCCATGATATGTACGCGACCTGATGTCTCATATGATTTGAGCATATGCAGTCGCTATCAGGCCGATCCAAGTGATGGTCACTGGATTGATGAAAAGAACATCCTTAAGTATCTTAGACGAACTAAGGATGCTTTTTTAGTCTATGGGGAAGGAGAACTTGAGGTGACTGGGTTCACCAATGCAAGTTTCCAAACCGATAAAGATGATTGTAAGTCACAATAAGGGTACATATTTTGTTTGAACAACAGAACAGTGAGCTAGAAATCTTCCAAGCAAGATATTGTTGCCGATTCAACAACAAAAGCGGAATACATTGTTGCAGCTGAGGCAGCAAAAAGAAGCATTTTGGATCTATAAATTCCTAATTGGATTAGGAGTAGTTTTGTTAGCAGCTGAGCTGGGCTATTGTGGATGCCGGTTTTCGCCCGAGGTCCACAATTGAGATTCTGGATTTTTTGGGCACTAGCGAACCTGTAAAACCAGGGTAGTATGAGTGGGGAGTACTGCCCACCGGTGTGGTGGAAGCTGTAGGCTCTTCGATGTTCAAGTGAGTAAAGTGTGTCTGACGGAAGTTGGGAGAGAAAGGCTTAGAGTTACCTCAATCTCAGTTTTTTTGCCGTGGGGGAATGGTGTTTGATATTTCTTAGGTGAAATGTTGTGGAATTGTCTGATGTTCGATGATCCCTCTATGCCATTATCCTTCTATTTTATAAGCCTTTTGATGTGGTGTCATTTACCTCAAGTTCGTTGGGATTTCTGTAATTGTAGAATTGATGGTGGTGTTTATGAGCATCTCTGTAACTGCTGATTTATTTGGTGGTATTTATGGGATCAAGCGTTTTCTTGAACTTGTTATTGATGGGCGATGGGTGATGGTCTAAAGGCGATGGGCTCTCGGCCCGGCTTTGGTTTTGGCAGTGGGCTTTGGGTCTCTGGTCTCATAGTGGGCCTAGGGGTGAAAATGTCGATTTTTCCCTCGGGCTTAATTTTGGCCTGTACAGTTTATCCCATACTCTCCAAGTTTAGAAGCCCTTGACTTGGAGAGTATTATTGTCGAACGAATCAGGTTGTGGATCACTTTTTGCTGACCCTGCCAAAGGCTCAAAACTGATGACCTGATATGATTTCTCGGGAAATGTCCCCGGTTAACCAGATCCAGAGGCCATTTACTCGACATTGTCGTATGAATCATGGAAGGTTCATGTTTTCAATTGAGTCGACATGAGTCCATGAGGGATGTCCCCGGTCGACTGATCCGGATGAGGGTTCATGAGTTTATTTAATTCGACATGTCGTATGGACTGAGGAAGTCCATGTACTCATTTGACTCGACATGTCGTATGGACTAATGGAAGTCCACATCTTCAATTGGCTTCACATGAGCCTAAGGGGAATGTCTCATGTCGACTGAACCAGATGAAGGTTCGGGAGTAAATTCATTCGACATGTCGTATGGACTAAGGAAGTCTATGTATTCATTTGACTCGACATGTCGCATGGACTAAGGGAAGTCAACATCTTCAATTGGCTTCACATGAGCCTAAGGGGAATGTCCCATGTCGACTGAACCAGATGAAGGTTGAGGTGTAAATTCACTCGACATGTCATATGGACTGATGAAGTCTATGTATTCATTTGACTCGACATGTCGCATGGACTAAGGGAAGTCCACATCTTCAATTCCCTCCACATGAGCCTAAGGGGAATGTCCCCAATCATCTGGCTTTGTTCTCCTTTTACCTGGCTTCTCATTCGACTCTAGGGTTTCTTTCTTGGTTTATGTGCAACCCTAGCGCAAATTAAAAGGAGTTTTTGGCGGGAACTTGAGGCGCCAAAAAAGGTTATATAGGAGAGTGTTGGTTACTTATTCACCTTATTCTCAAAATTCCATTTCGGAGATCGAGTTAGGAGAGCTCTCAAGTCTTTCAAGGTATTCTTCAAAAACTCTTCTCTTGTTCTTCATTTTCTTTAAACGTTCTTAGTGTAGATTCGAGTTGTTCTTTTGTACTATAGGCTATTTGATCTTTCGGACTTTAGATCTATTTTGAGAATTATGTTTGTGGACTTTGATCTTTAAGGAATAGTTTTTTAAGGAGTTTAGCGTTTATATGCTTGTCGTTTGGAGGATGTCGAGTGGAGAATCTTTAGGCAGCTTAGATGCTAAGATTGATGAATTTTTCAAATCATCTTCTAGTGAGACGGAGGTGGACGAAGTATATAAGGATTTGTCGTATCAGGATTTGATTGAGGTTGGGTTAATAACAGTAGCTAAGTTATCCCAAGAAGTCCCCACTAAGGCTATACCACTAAGGAGTTTACCAGCCGTTGCAGAATCAAGTGAATTACCAGATGAATCACTTGAGATGAACGTCATTCCAACTGATGCGGATGAGAGTTCACTCCACGGTTTGTAGCTTGTAGGCTCCTCTCCCAATAATTTTGGTGACGAGGTACTGACCTCCCCAGTTCGGTCCCAACTTTCCATCGCCAATGGAAGCTTGGTCCCTCATTTCATCAATTGTATCGAGAGTGTAGTTCATAAGCTGTCGAATTTAGGAATAAAGCCCACAGGTGGTTCGGGAGCAAAGCCCAGGGGTCAAAAGCACCTCGCCATCACATTCAGCACAGTTCGGGAACAAAGCCCAGGGAATAAAACCCACAATTCAGTTCGGGATTAAAGCCCACAACCAATTCAGTTCGGGAATAAAGCCCACAATCAACACAAGTTCGGGAACAAAGCCTAGGGAATAAAGCCCACAATCAACAGTTCGGGAACAAAGCCCACAATCAACATAAGCTTTGGAACAAAGCCTATAACCAATTCAGTTCGGGAATAAAGCCCACAATCAACAGTTCGGGAATAAAGCCCATAATCAATTCAGTTCAGGAACAAAGCCCGCACAATCAACAGTTAAGGAATAAAGCCCACTCTCTACAATAATTCGGGAACAAAGCCCATGGAAAAAAGCCCACTCTCTCCTCAATTCTGGAACAAAGCCCACTCTCAACACAGTTCGGGAACAAAGCCCACTCTCTACACAGTTCGGGAACAAAGTCCATATTCAGTACAGCTCGGGAATAAAGCCTACATTCGGTACAGGTTGGGAACAAAGCCCACTATCGACATAGTTCGGGAACAAAGCCCACATTCAACAAAGCCCAGAGGTCGAAGCACCTCACACCAGATCAACTCAGTTTAAAGCATCTCAGAACAACCGGTAAGTTCGGCAACAGCTGGCGAGCCATGTAAGTAAAAATACATGCATAACTTTATAGGATTGTCATTGTCACAAACTGCACAAGTCCCATCAAAGTGGGGGTGACTGTAGGCATTGTATTTTTGCATATAAGTCTCGATAATGAGTCTCGTATGGAGACATTACCCTTTGAGTTGCGGAAGTCATGGGAAATGGACGTCGGAAGGGAAAGATCAATACCTTGTTGGATTTAATTTGTTTGCTTAGCTTCGGGTTCGCTCATTGGATCTCTGTTTTAAAATTCATCCTTGGCCCAAAACCCCCGTAACTTACACTAAACCACACACCCAAGCCCACACACCACCAACCACACACCCAAGCCCACCAAAAAGGCCAAGCCACAAGCCCAAGCCTCCAAGCCCAATCCAAAATAATTAAACACATGTTAAAATCTAAATCAAATCACATTCCCAAATTAAATAAATCAAATCACCTTCCCAAATTAAATAAATCAAATCAAATCTCATTCCTAAATTAAATAAATCAAATCAAATCCCATAAATCACATTCCTAAACTAAAACAAATCACTTTCCTAATTGAATGGATCTTTTCCTTATAACACATTAATTAAATATTCCCCCATAATTGCACAATCTTTGTCTCCTACACATATAAGGTAAACCCTAGCCCCTATTATAAAAAGACACCCAAAGCCAAACCCTTAGACCATAGAGCTGATTCACGGCAAGACACTTTCCTTGGCCCTAACTCTCACGTAAACAACACACAAAAATAAACCCTGAAGCTCTCGGCATTGGCCTTCTCTCTCTCTCGCGCAGCCAGCACCTAGCCACCAAACGCACAGCTCACACGTTAAACCCTTCAACACTCGGCACTCAAAAAGCCACAAAACGGACCCACCACAAATAAACCACACAGCCCATTTTCCAAGCCAAAGCCATCCAAATCACAAACACGTCCCTTAAATCTTAAACGCCACGCATACAAGCCAAAAAGCTGAGAACAACAAAGCAATCACTCAACAAAGCCATGTGAAAGAAACAAATCAAAACCTCCCACATGTAGCCTCTGACCGACAAACAACAAACCCAAATATCCCTCCATGATCAATACTAAAATAGTCCACATAATTGCCGAAAGCAATGAGTAAAATTACCCCAAAGCCGAGACCAAAACTAAGCCTTTAACCGAGACCAAATCATCCCCGAAATAGCCATATCTTTAACCGAAAATAACCCCAAAATAGTCCCTAAAATAGCCCCCGAAACAGTCCCTAAAACAGTCCCAAAATAACCCAAAAAAGCCCCCAAACAACCATCTGAAACAGCAGCAAAAATCATCCAAAACAGTGAAGAAAATAGTGAAACAGTGAGCGGAAACAGCGGACAATCAAACCAGAAAAACAGCGAAGCACTAACCCTTCCGGCGACATCCCAACGCACTCCCGAGAAGCGACTAAAAATGTAAGACCTGAGGGCACCCTTTGTTATATTTTATTTTGTCATCCTGGAAACGGCATGTTTGGTTGGACGTGGAATACGTCCAACAGGGCATGCGAAGTCCTACATTGAAAACAGCCAAATACTTTGGTCACATATTTCATTATTTGGCATTTATTTCGCGTTATTTGTCTTTTTACTATTTCACATTTAATTTGGATTTATGGTTATTTTATTGTTCCTCATTTATCTATTTAATATGTTCATGAGATTGTGTGTTTGCCGTTATTCTGATTTACTTTTATGTATGCAAACTTAGATATAGGTTGTATGCGAACTTAGATATAGGTTATATGCAAACTTAGATATATGTTATATGCAAACTTAGATATAGGTTGTATGCGAACTTAGATGTAGGTTATTCTTGTATATGTGTGTTATGTAGACTCGGTTATATTATTACATAAATCCGTTCATTACAAGTGGCATAAGTAAGGGACCATTCCGAACCCAGTGGTTTGAGGTCTTCCCTTGCGAGGGGTGAGTGCGGCCTTAAATCATTTTCCCAATTCACACTGGGTGGCGACTCCATTTTATTTCTCCGGTGTAGTCCCCCGTGGGCTACTCTGTACTCCCAACCGGGCTGCGAGCCTAGAACAGCATCGCCGATTTCTATGTCCTACACTTATGGGTACGGACCTGAAGCCACGAGGCCCAAAGAAAAAATAAGGGCAAGGCCAAGGCTCCATATCACCTAAAGCCCAATGGTAAGGTGGAGAAGAAAAAGGGAAAGGGGAAATATTTCTTTTGTGGAAAGAAGGGTCATTGGAAGAAAGACTACAGATCCTTGAAAGCCAAAGAAGCTAGGGAAGCCTAATAGGCCAAGAAGCCCAATGCTTAGGTATGTTGTATATGATTGAACTATATTCTCAAAACTCTGAACCTTCTACTTGGGTGCTTGACACCGATTGTGGGACTCACTTGTGTAACAATGTGCAGGGCCTAAGAAACAGTAGGAGACTCCGTCATAGGGAGGTTGACTTACGCATGGGTAATGGAGCAAAACTGGTTGCATTGTGCATGAGGACTTATTCATTAGTTTTGCCGAATGGTTTAGTTTTAGACTTAGAAGACTGTGTTTATGTACCTTCTCTAGTAAAGAACATCATTTCAATTTCTTCTTTATGTAATAAAGGTTTTTCATGCCTAATAAGTTGTAATGAATGTTCTATTTATTTCAATGAAATAAAATATGGAGATGGTATTTTGAATAATGGTATCTATGTCATACAAACTAACAAAGAATGTTCAAATTCTAATATATACAACATTAACTCGAATAATCTCAATGAATCACTTATATGGCACAGTCGCTTAGGTCATATCAATGAAACAAGATTAACTAAGCTACATACGGATGGGTATTTAAGACCCTTCAAATATGAACCTTATGGAACTTGTGAGTCTTGTTTACTTGGTAAAATGACCAAATTACCCTTCAAAGGTAAAGGACAGCGTGCAGAGGAGACATTAGAACTCATACACTCTGATGTATGCGGACTAATATCAGTCACCGCTAGAGGTGGATTATCTCACATCATTACCTTTATCGATGATCACTCGCGATATGGGTATGTGTACCTTATGCGGTACAAATCTGAAGCCTTTGAGAAATTCAAAGACTTCAAAGCTGAAGTAGAAAACCATCTTAATAAAAGTATTAAGTCACTAAGGTCTGACCGGGGTGGTGAATACTTAAGCAATGAATTTCAAGATTACTTGAGAGAAAATGGCATTGTTTCCCAGTGGACTCCTCCAGGAACTCCACAGCATAATGGGGTCTCCGAAATGAGAAATCGAACATTATTAGATATGGTCCGATCAATGATGCCATTAACGAATCTACCTCTTTTATTTTGGGGTCTTGCTTTAGAAACTGCAATACTACTATTAAACCAAGTTCCTTCCAAGACTGTTAGTCAAACACCATATGAGTTATGGTTTGGGAAACGTCCTAGTCTTAGTTATCTAAGAGTTCAGGGATGTGACGCATATGTTAAGCTCACACAAACTAACAAATTGGATGATAGGGCAGTTAAATGTAAGTTTGTAGGATATGCCTTGAACTTAAGAGCAGACGTGTTCTACGTCCCAAATGAACAAAGAACATTTGTCTCATGAAATGCTAAATTTCTAGAGAATGAATTCTTCTCAAGAAATATAGTGGGAGTAGACTTGACCTGATGAGGTACGAGAAGAACAAACTAACATAGAACTAAACCCCAGGCCCCTCAAAAGGGCAGCGACGGAACAACCACAAGGTTATGAACTTAGAAGGTCTGGTAGGGAAAGACATGAGCCTGAACGATATGGTTTCCATATTGATGAGGAACATGATCAGGTTATTGATAATGACGATCCCACCAGTTATGACGAAGCAATGCGTGACATTGATTCAGTCAAGTGGCTTGAGGCCATGAAATCCGAAATAGATTTTATGTATCAGAATCAAGTCTGGGACTTGGTAGATGCACCTGAAGGGATAATACCCATAGGCTGCAAGTGGATTTACAAGCGTAAAACTGATGCAGAAGGCGACATCCAAACCTATAAGGCTAGGTTGGTGGCGAAAGGTTATAAACAAATCCAAGGAATTAACTATGAGGAAATCTTCTCGCCTGTTGCAATGATAAAGTCCATTCGAATTTTACTGGCACTAGCTGCACACTTTGATTATGAGATTTGGCAGATGGATGTCAAAACAACTTTCCTTAATGGGAACCTCATAGAGGAAGTCTATACGACACAACCTGAGGCGTTTGCATCTAATGATGATCATAATAAAATATGCAAGCTTAAACGATCCATTTATGGACTCAAGCAAGCCTCCAGAAGTTGGAATATACGATTTGATGAGACAATCAAAGAATTTGACTTCATCAAAAATATAGACGAGCCTTGTGTTTACATGAAAAGTAGTGGGAGTGCTGTTGTATTTCTCATGTTATATGTCGATGACATATTAATCATCGGAATGATATTCCCATGATGTAAGGCACCAAGCAATGGTTATCTCAGAATTTCTCCATGAAAGATTTGGGAGAAGCAGCCTACATCCTCGGCATTAAGATCTACCGTGATAGATCTAAGAGGTTGTTAGGACTTTCTCAATCTACGTACGTAGATACAGTTTTGAAAAGATTCAAAATGGAAGATTCCAAAAGAGGTAATCTACCTACTTGTAATGGAATCAAATTATCTAAGGAGCAATGTCCACATACTCCTTCAGATAGAGAGCGTATGAGTAGGATCCCTTATGCTTCAGCAATAGGATCGATCATGTATGCCATACTATGTACAAGACTTGATGTCTCTTATGCTCTTAGCATAACGAGCAGGTATCAGGCAAATCCTGGTGAGCAACACTGGGCAGCTGTCAAAACAATCCTCAAGTATCTAAGAAGAACTAATGATGTGTTTTTAACATACAGAGACTGTTCTGAGATGAAATTCATTGGTTACTGTGATGCGAGATTTCAGACCGATAGGGATGACAGCAGATCGCAAATAGGATATCTGTTTACTTTGAATGGTGGTGTTTTCAGTTCGAAAAGCTCAAAGCAGTTAACTACAGCGGACTCCACCACTGAAGCTGAGTATATTGCAGCATCTGAGGCAGCTAAAGAAGCAGTCTGGATAAAGAAGTTCATCACGGAACTGGAAGTGCTTCCTGCGATAAAGAATGGCATCACGATGTACTGTGACAACACGGGCGCCATTGCTCAATCAAATGAACCAAGGTCCCACCAGAAATCCAAGCATGTACTCAGGCGATTTCATCTCATCAGGGAGATTGTTGAGAGAAAAGAAGTTATTATAGAGAAAATACCCACAGAAAATAATCTTGCAGATTCTCTGACTAAATGGCTGACTCAACAAAAGCATGATAGGCACACCCGAGAGTATGGTGTCCAGATTCATACTAGTTGGCTATAGTGCAAGTGGGAGATTGTTAGGGATATTCCCTATACCCAACTTTTGGATGGGCTATATGTACATGTATTTGTTATATTTTCATTAATTAATAAAATGGCAATCTTTATTATACGTGTCTTACATAACTTATATGAATCATCAACACTGTAATAAAGCCCTTGGAGTAATAAGACGATGGCTTCCACATCTTATGAGAATCATTACTCTTAAATATTTCTAGTCATAGTTTTGTGAATAATCTGGGCGTTCACAAAGCGAAGAGACTAGCATGATGATATGATCCGCCCTTAAGTGGGGTAGCCGATCTCATAGGCTACTAGCAAAGATCCGTCCACTTGGTGTATCACATGGATGCATGAGTTGCTCGTGTCCATCGAACTGACCGTCGAAAGTTTTCATATGGAGTGTTTATCCCTTGTGTCTGTGAGAAATTTCATGTATCGATTATATGACTAGTCCTTAGACTTGAGGTCTTTACAATCTTATGTGTGAATTAAATAACTTTGACATTCTCCTTCCTCGGTTCAAAAGATCCGGTCATAAGGGTATGATTGGGTCATTTATTGAAACACATGAAGTTTGTAAAGATACAACAGAGAATCGCCACTCTCTCGGATAATATTTTCTTATAAGAGTAGTATTTCAGTTCGCGGGTTGATATGTGTGATCAGTACTTGAGACTGCGGCCACATCGGAAGAATCATGTGAGATTCTTGGGTTAGTACGATTCATGACACTATCAACATCATACCTTTGACCATATGGGTAGACACTTTCCGTACCCTAGGTCAATAGGTGGGGATACAGTGAGGCAATGGACCGTATCATATGTAAATCGCATACAAAATGGGTATATATATCTTTCCTTCTCATTTGGGGGCCTTGGCATGATGCTAGATGTCAACATTGGTCATTGAAATCGAACGACCATCTGATCGGAGGATAATTTATGTTCGATTAAATTATCACGATTCATTTCATGTCCAACTCGAGGGGAACCCAAAGGTCACACACAACAAAGTCGAAATCAATGGTTAACAGTGCACAGTACTATTTAACAGCATATATGATTGCTGTAGGAATTGCTCATAAATGGTTCAATTTGTTTAATTATTGAACATATCATTTATGAGGTTCCATAGTGGTTTAGGGATTGGTGAATGACGATAGGGGCACTTTGGGAATTGGAATTTTAAAAAAAATACTATTCATGTGAATAGTACCATGTGAATAGTATCGCATGAATAGTAAAACAATTTTGTTATTTTTGTTATTTATTTTGAATTCCAATTCGGCCCAAACTCTTATTAGGGTTTTATAATCTCATTAAACCACTAAATTAAGATCCAATGGCTAAGATTAAATTGGCTTTTACCCCACATCAGATTCTTAATTAATTTTGTTGTCTTTGGAGCACTATATAAACCCAAATAATTCATCACAAATTTTTGCACAAAACCTTTCAAATCTTGGGTTTATATAAGTGAGCAACTCTAAAGTTTTAAGAGTAAGCCACTGATTTTGAGGATCCTTAAGTCTAATTCACTAGAGGAACCTCGAGTTAAAAGTTTTGAGGTATTTTCCTAGGCTAGCACCAAGGGCAAAATACCCGTGCACTCAAGGCGTAGTCTTGCCGTTGAGTTTTGTCTTGGTGTGTGCATCTTTTGAGGCCACACACTTGGGTGGCTCTTTGGAACGTGGAAGAACTTGCTGAGTTCGAGAAAAGCTTGTAGATTGGAGGGAGGACTGGAGGAGTTTACGATTCAAGTAAGTCTTTTTCTTTCTTTATTTTAATTAGAGTTCTTATGATAGTTAACATGTTTAGGTTTATGTTCTTTGCATGTTTTATGAGTTTTTTGCTTAGAATATATAGTAACATTCCTAGGCTTGTAGAATAATCAAAACAAATGGGTCTTGGGCAAAGGGAAAGCGGCATCATAATTTTAATAATTTCAATTTTCCGTTGCGCACTCGCGGCCGCTTCCCAACAGATTGCTGGTTTGACCAGGGATGTCGTGAGGCTAAGAAGTTGAGGACAACTGCTCTAGCTGTTTTTGTAGATTTACATTGGAGTTTCGCATGGTCTGATTCTCCTAATCTAAAGTTGTAATCGTTCTTGGAGCATGGAAAGTTGTACTGCCATAGGATCTGGTGTCTGTCCGGTGCCAGACCATTAGCAATTGTGTTGAATAGATTGTAGACCAAGAGGTCTTCGTTTGCTAATTCGCTAAGGCCCCACGGTGGGCGCCAAATTATGGATGTCAGTTTTCGCCCGAGGTCCACAATCGATTTTGGATTTTTGGGGCACTAACGAACCTGTAAAACCAGGGTAGTATGAGCGGGGAGTACTGCCCACCGGTGTGATGGAAGCCGTAGGCTCTCCGATGTTCAAGTCAGTAAAGTGTGTCTGACGGAAGTAGAGAGAGAAAGGCTTAGAGTTACCTCAATCTCAGTTTGTTTGCCGTGGGGGGCAGGGTATTTGATATTTCTTGGGTGAAATATTGTGGAATTGTCTGATGTTCGATGATCCCTCCATGTCAGGATCCTTCTCTTTTATAAAGCTTCTGATGTGGTGTCATTTACCTTATGACCATTGGGATTCTGTAACTGTAGACTTGATGGTGGTGTTTATGAGCATCTCTGTAACTACTAATTTATTTGGTGTTATTTATGGGTTCAGGCATTTTCTTGAACTGGTTATTGATGGGCGATGGGCGATGGTCTATTATTGATGGGCGATGGGTGATGGTCTAAAGACGATGGGCTCTCGGCCCAGCTTTGGTTTTTGGCAGTGGGCTTTGGGTCTCTGGTCTCATGGTGGGCCTATGGGTGAAAATGTTGATTTTTCCCTCGGGGCTAATTTTGGCCCGTACAGCTACAACACAGGCTAAGGAACCACATTATCATCAATGATCCAAGTATGTACTTCGATGGTTTCATCTGATTCGAGAGATCACACATCGTGGCGATGTGAAGATCGAAAAATCGTTTCAGATGATAACCTTACAGATCCGCTGACGAAAGCTATATCTCAGCAAAGGTTTGAGTGACCCGTAGATAGTTCAGGTGTTGGACACTTGAGTAATTGGCTATAGGCCAAGTGGGAGATTGTTGGACAATTATGACTAATAGCATCACTATTTGTAAAAGACATGGTGTTTTTGTACAAATTAACTATGTGACAAAAGAAATTGCTCTTTTATCATTTTGTAATTGGATTACTTGGATAGATAATGATAAAAGTCCATATGATGTACATAGATTAGATGAATTAAGATATGAGATAGTATTAATCCATGAAAGGGTTAATCATTAATATCCCCAGTCGTAGTATTATCGAGACTGGATATCGATAATGCAGAATAGGCTAGTATTACACTTGTGCGCGTTATGGAAGCTTAACGACATAGTTCTCATATATTTAAGTATTGGATACTTATGCAAGTGTGATAGGAGGTTCTGTTAGCCGTTAGACCGGGAACAGCTTCGCTCTGGATAGACCCCTCAGAGTCTCATTGGTAGTATGACTATGTGTCTATGGGAATCCGAATCAGGGTAGGTGTATGTGGTCTTAACCTGACACTTGCATCGCTAATACTTGCGACAATCAGTATACTTTGGTTTTGGTCATCCGGAGCTTTAACAGGTTTTGTGTACGCCTCTTCTGGGTTTACTGAGAATCGTAGTGTATTGGGTGTGATGTCAAGATGGAAGTATCACTTCAGTCATATGGAGATCATGATCACGCAAGATACAGAACTAGTACTCTTAAATGCTGCAGCTATCGGGATAGTATGACTAGGTCATGATTATCCGATTACAGAGACTAGTTGCTGATAATCCGATATATGCTTCGTACGGGGCAGAAACAATTCCAACCCTAGGTCTAGCATGTGACATCTGATACTGGATCGTATTACGTAATACATTATATACTACTCCTAATACAGATTATATATTATTCGTTGAATATTTCTAGAGAATTGGGTAGGCACGGTGCTTTGCTAGAAGCCAACCATGTCTTGTGAATCGGTGAGAACGTGGTACGTGGTACGCACGTGTCGGATAGTCCGATAATCGTATTTACTGCCAGCATATCCAGGGATCTCTTGGGTCGCTTCCCAAAGATTCACCGATGACATTTGACTCGAACAGAATTAATCTGGGATTAATTATGAGAGAGAAAATTAATCTGGGATTAATTGGGGCAAGAATTTATCTGGATTAAATTCGTCTAGAAGAGAGAATGCGATTAATTTGGAATTAATCGGTAAAGTAAATTTAATAGTTAAATTAGACTTTACTATTTAATTTTTTAATTGGGCTAAAATAATATATCAGATATATTAATTGAAATTGGATTTCAATACGGAATTAAAATTGGATTTTAATTCAAGCGAACGAATTAATTTGGAATTAATTCATAAGCGACTTTCGTAATAATTTTGCTAGGCATTATTATTTAATTAAATTGGATTTAATTACGTCGCGACGGAAAATTTATTTAATCGGATTAAACGAACCCGGGCCCAAAGTGTGTTGTGTAAGCCAACTAAATTTGGAATTTAAAGTGGTGGGACCCACTTGACTTACATTAATTGTTTGACAAATTGATGTGAGTAGTTGGCCATTATAAATGAAACCATTTACTTTTCACCAACCTAGTTTTTGAAAACAATTACTACAACTTAATTTTTTGGAAAAATCAACATAACACACCAACTTTTGGAAAATTAAAAAGTTCTCTCTCTCTCCTCCTTCTCCATTGCCGTGAGACCTTCTTCTTCAAAGAAATTTTTGTTGCAAAAATTTCAACCTTGCTAGCACATAGAGAGTCAAAGAAATGTGAAAGGGAAACTCACCATTGAGTTTGGAATTCAAATCAAAGCTTGGAGCTTCCATACATCCAACAATAAATTTTGAATTTCAACCGATCAATGTAAGTTCTTTCCGCAAACTTTAATTGATTATTCACACATAAATCAAGACTTAGAGATCCTTGGCATGTCTATGACACTAACAGGATTTATGTCAAGAATCTCATATTTATGAACCAAGAATCAATACACGCTACTATTGTGAGTATATTATATGAATATATAGTAAACTATTTTTTGGTCATATTCTAACCTTCTTAGGTTTAGGAACTATCACTTTGACGAGACACCCCACACTTTCAAGTATTTATATGAAGGTGTAGGAGCGAATTAGGGTTTACTGCTATGCCTATGATGTCGACGATCATGACACTGTTAGGCTCGCAACCCGTAGAGAGTACGGATAGCCCACAGGGGACTAACCGAAAAATAAAAGAGTCACCACCTAGTATAAGACATTGTGAATGATTTAAGGCCGCACTACACCCCTCGCAAGGTCTGAACTTAAACCCGTTTGGTTTGGAATGGGCCCTTATTGATGCCAGTATAATATTTAGGTTCGAATATAGTGATCACCATGTCTTATAATGCAGTAACATGCAACAATAATTATATAGCATACACGATGCATATATAAAGGCAGTAAAGAAAAACGAATAGATACAAATGTTCAGAAGCTGCTAAAATAATAGTTAAATAATAATCAAGCAAATCAGAGCATGTAATTATGGGTTTGGCTTCGGAGAGGCTTGGTCGAACATAACCATAGCCGACCAGATATTTTTTGTATCACTAACGTTCGGTCAAACTTACATGAAGTCTGGCCATCCATTGATTTAACTCTATTAATAATTATGGGTCATCAATGCCTCTCATTGGGTCAACGTCAACTATTGTGCTCTCATCGACAAAGAGATTCCCATTAGAATCAAATCTAGGCCTCTTAATTTTTGGAAGAACAACAAAGGGACTACTAACAGCCGTGGACTTTTTTAACTGCCTCCCAAACATACTACGAACTTTTGGGCAATTTTTTAGAATGCGTATGCCTTTTAAACATGTCACTGGACTTATTATTGGTGTTTCTTCAGGCCTAATTATTAGTATTTCTTCTGGATTAATTTTTGCTATTTCTTCAGCCCTAATTGTTGTTATTTCTTTATGCCTCATTGCTAATGTTGTTTCATCAGGCCTCACTATTGGTGTTTTCCACGTATGATCTTGTATACAATCATAGATCATGTCAGCAAATAGTCACATAATATGCAAGTAAATAGCTATTTAGTGTTTTTACCTCATATGATGGCATAGAATAAGAATGTGTAACTGAATGATTATATGTATTTATAAATGTCATGACATTTTCCCTGAAATATTTTTGCTCAACCATCTATGCTTCCATTTTATCTAGCATAGTTTTCCTAAAATCCTTCTCTTGTTCTTACATTTCATCAACGGATGAGGGAAATGAAGATATTTCAAGATCAATGTTATTCAATCTCCTTATAACATAATCCATACGCCATTTTGTCCACAGCTGTAGATGAAAATGTTAACTATTATTGTTAAGATTTATTCACAGCTGACTTGTATATTTTTTTTATTTCCATCAAAGTATTACCTTATCCTCATAATTATGGCTATCACCTTCCGGTACACTTTCATAATCTTCATATATGACATCATCAGTAAAATGTCTGTCACCTCAGATAAGTTGCTCAAACTGAAAAAATTAAATAATTAACACCTAATTAATTTCTATATAATATACCATGATATATAAAAAGATCAGTATTGACCTCTTCTACCCTTTGGGGGATATAAGTACAATAAGGCCGCACAGATATCCAACATGAGTAGTCTTCTCATATTTTATAAGTATCAATAATTGTTTTGTATGTAACTGGAAAATGAAGGGAAGATAATTTAGAAAATCAATTACAAATATTGAACTCCAACTAATCGTATGTAAATTAATACCTCTTCATCAGGTCTATTAAGTAAATCCATTATAGCCATATCTATAGGTTGTCCACGCACCGTGCACCTTCAAATGCAGGATAAACACGATCGCATTTGATTGGATATTCTGGAGCCACAATTCCAATAGGTTCAAATATCCACACCTATATAAATTGATATTAGAAAATAAAACTCAAACATAATTTGTCGAAATAGATAATATATATTATATAATATATGTATATATATATATATATATATATATATATATATATGGTAATATTACCTGTAATCCAAGACAAAAGCCATAACAATTATATTTTTCTTCCATGTGTCTCTTGTCTTTCATGTGCTCCGCTTTGAATTTATTGGCTTTACCTACTACAACCTTAGTTGCTTGGTCACAAATAATATCCCATGCCAAGGTACCTCATGGAATAATATTGAAGTAATATAGATCTTCCACCGTTTTCAAATTTTATTTGTACCCGCCTCTCATCAAGACATGCAAATAAAACTCAATCATTAAAGTAATACAATGTTATCTTCAGTGCATCAGATATTGGAATCTTTGTGAAATCAAACTGAAGAAACTTTGTGTCTAAGTCAATAACTCTTCCATACATTACATCAACAAAGTAGTTGTCTCGTATGTCAAATGTATTATAATCAGTTTTAACGGAAGAAGCACTTCGAAGACTTTTGACCAGAGACCATTCTCGAATGGATAGCCTTATTAATTTCTCGCCAATGCGAAACCATAATTGAGATCCCATCTCACTTTTCGTTTACACAACAAGTTTAAGCAAAATATTGAGCAATAATATTTCTTTGAAATTCATATCAATTTCTAAGAAATGTCCGAAAATAGATTTTTTGAACTCTTCTAATTATGGAGTAGTCAATTTTGATTTTATTGCTTCCACAACTCTTTTGATCCGAGTAATATTGGCCGCACACCCTCGAAATCGATCAGAATCTGATATCCTTAAATCATATGGGTTGAAACTACTTGTCTTCATACCTACAAACAGCATTAAAAAGATCATTATTGCCCACATTTAAAAAACAAACAGGATGCTCACATGGGGCGTCCGCTACATCTCACGGGCGTCCGCACAGGTGCTCGAGAGATGCAGCGGGCATCGTAGACACCCCATGCATCTCAGGCGTATACTTGAGCAGGCGTCCGGGCGAATGCCTGTCCAAGTAAAGAGGCGTCTGCTTGAGCGTCCATTTCTATGCTTCCACAACTCAAGTACTTTTTCAAACAATTGGTGTGCAAATATTTACCAACACCATATTAATTCATAATCTTTAAATTTAAATGCCAAATCTAGTTAAGAATACTAACAAAATACTCACAACAAACACATATTTGGAATATATGGGAAATTTAAAACTTTGTGAAATGAATTAGATTATTCACCAAGTTAAAAGTAGAAACTTTTTGCACAAAATTAATAATCAATTCCGGGTGAGACACCACCACGCCGTCGTCACTACCATCGCTGGAGTCCTCATACGTCATCGGAATATTTGGTTCTTGCCAAAATAATTAAGAGTTTGGGGGGTTAGGGTCTGAGAGAATGAAAAATTGAAGAGATGACAGTTATGAGATTTTTGTAATGAAGGGTAAAGTTGATAGTTTATCTTGAATTTTATTATAAAATATATTTTGGAGATTGTTGGTTATTTTTTTATATTTAATAAATGAAATGAGTTATTTTTATAAATTTCCAAATAATAAGTTTCTTTTCTAAAAAAAACTTGTCATCTATCATATCAGATCATATTATAATAGTAATAACTCAATACAGCTGGCTCTTTCATAATCTTATTGACTTTGTTTACACCCAACCAGGCACCAATCATAATCCTCAAAGACTCCTTTCCCCTCCACAGCCATAAGGCTTTAGCCTTTACGGACCCACAATATTGGGTTCCTACCAATCTTAAATCTTTATTTTTGCAAGGCCCTTTGTACTACCAAATCCAAGTAATCAATGATATACTTTTTAATGGGGTATTTGAGTAATCATTTTACAATGAAAGATCGAGCATGGATTAATAATCATTTTTGTGACTTAAAATATGAAATTTATAGTCTTTCTGTTTACATGTTTTATGTTACATGTTATAAAAATTATTTTATGTCAATATTTATATTAATATTGAAGCAACTTACTAACAATTGCCAGTGGCAAGGGCACATTATTATGAGTCATAGCAAATTGGTCTTAGTTGTCATAACAATTCTACCTAAACAAATCTGTACAGCACTTGGGAATTAATTGCTTACTGTTTACATAATTGCAACTCAGTTAATTACTAGTAGTACTATATATGAGCATATCCAACAAGATATAACTACTAGTTGAATCAAATGGGTCAACTAAAAAAGTATAATTTATCTAGCTAGATGAATACATAATGGCCAATTATCTTAAGCAAATCCACCTCTAGATTTTTTTTCAAGTAAGAGAATGGACAAGTTTAAATGTAATTTTAATCTTTTATTTTTAAAGATTCGAACCTGAATGATAAATATTTTATTAAGATATTTGAAAACTAACTCAATTACAACTTTAAAGGTAAGTATACCCTGAGTTAGATCAATACATAGACCACTAATTCTCCTGGACTAGTAATTCAAGTAGGGCAGAGTTGAGCTATTTGGAATGTCCATGTTAAAAGTTCTGCAATGGTGCTTCATAATATAGGACATTATCAATGCTATTGAGAGATATAGCCTTCAACATTAATGTATTTTCAAACCGAAGGCAAAGGCGGCATATTTTAAGGCAGATTTAGTGCACACTCTTAGTTGTTGCTGATATATATATATATATATATATATATAATATGCCGCTGCCATTAGACAGCTTCACAAGCTGGTTGCCTAATTGTGGGAATATGTTGCTGCAATGATTCTATTCATGGTTCATTAAGTTATATCAAACTTTTATGGGGTTTATAATTACCAAATTATAAGTGATGAATATGTAATTTTCACCAACATATGATATGCAAAATTCTGTGTGTTGGCACTTAGTGATCATTGGTAGGTACATGTAAGATAAGCAATATTTGAGAGATTTGGTGGTCTGAACATGCCTAAAAGAAAGAGGAAACAAACCCATATGGCCTTGTGAGAATTGCAAAGATCCTCCAAAACAAACCCTAAGACCCTATTGGTCTCCTCATCTTCAATCACTTATCCTTCCTCATTCTAAAATATTCCAACATTGCCTCCATAACCTCACTACAAAAATCCTATTCATAAATCTCATGTCTTTCTTCTTAATGCTTACTCCAAAAACTGATCATGTGATTATGTCTCTCCAATTGCTTAAAAATTATATAAACAAGTACTAATCCTATGTGTATATTATTTATCACAAAATGGGTTTCCTTCTCTTTCTGTCTTTGATTTTGGAAGCACCCCTTTAAGTCAATGGTGTGAATATGAATCTACAGTCACTCTGCAACTCCACTCAGAAGATTAAGTTAAGCGAATAATGTGAATGTGAATTATTGGGAACTAAAGAAAGCTAATTGATATGTTTATGAAGTCAAATCTATTTAAAACTCATGTACACTTTATTTTTTTGGAAACGTTGGAAACTTCGTCTTAAATCATTTATCCGAGCTTAAGTGCAGCAGATAAAAACTCGATTGCCCCAGACTCTTACAAAAAATAAATCCCCTAAATTTAAACCCAGAACTTGACAACTAAGTATTAAACCCTTTTTCCATCAAACCACACCCTTACACGTAAGAATTTATGCTAATTAATGCTAGCTGGGAAGATTGATTCTCACTCCCTGTAACTGCCTGGAATGTTTAGTTTCAGATTTTTATGCCTATAAATAACTTTATTTTGACACCCATAACTCCATCTTATTCTTGTTCTCTCAAAGAATCAATAAACTAATTAATCCGAGAAGTTTCATAAATTGTGATCATTGAAATTGATCTTTAACATCACAAGTTTGCTAATATGGGCAAGTCTACAGGAGGTAACTGTATCGGTAGGGCAATAAAATTAAAATAATCGCCATTGAACTTAATACATGACCATTAAACTTGAATGGTTATTAAACTTAATACGGGATCATTAAACTTGAAACATTTAAAATTGAATGATAAAAAATCAAATTTAATGTTCCATATTTCAATTTCAATAATCCAAATTTCAAATTTATAGCTATCTCGGAATACAATATAAAACCCTTTAAATTTTATATTAAAAGTTAATGTTTGAAAATTTAACAAAAAAATAACATTTTTCAAAGGTAATCTAGGGGATCAACCGTGAGATGTTGATTTTGGACATGATATGCAGAAGTTACGTGTTACAAATGTGTGATTTGGTGGAAAATGACTTAAAAATTTATTATTAGGTCCCGAATTTGAGTTCATGGAGTACATTTCTTATAAAAATCTAGGGCAACTAAAAATTTTACTTGCTTCGCTTAAATCTGAATCGCGTAATTTGACAACAATTTCCAAAATTAAAAAAAAGTTACGTATATATATGGAACTTGTCTGTTTGTTCTACTGTCTTTGTTGGATTCTGCAGCTGGCAAATGGCATATATTGTCTTGACTAGTCCATTCAGCACATTGAATTCTGACTCATATTGTATCCATGCATGCATCCATGGATATATTTTATATATATAGTTCCTGCAAAAAAGTAAAGACTCTTCTTTTGCAAGTGTCTCTTCTCTTCTTATCCTTATACTATGCAATTTTTCATTCTTTTGGTTAAATGCTCATATTTTGGAAAGTTAGAGCTTTCCCCTTTCTTTTCCTTTTCTTTGTTAAGTCAACTTTCATACTAATAACATTTCACACCAAACTTTACTCCTTTGTCCATTCTTCTCCTTAAGTATCTTTAACTATATATTTTCTTTTTTCAATAATGGCAAATCCTTTTTAACTCACACTTTTGATAATATTAGAAAAAATTTATATCTCCTAAATCAGAACTGGTTTTATTTTTAAATATTTAATATTTGAAAGAAAATCAATCTTTGTAATAGATATTGTGAGAACTTGAACTCGTTATTTCAATAATAAAACTAAGAGACAATCGATGTTCAAGACATTTTTAAGCTCAAGACAAAAAAAAAAAAAAATTTAAATATTTCAATGTTGAACATAAATTATACACAAAATAATAAAATACAACCGGAACCTTAGGCAAATGCTTAATTTACTTGCGTATTGAACTGGCCTTGTTAGTAGGTGCCCACCATTCGATTAAAATTATGTACACCAAATTCTACAATTTCACTTTTATAATTAAAACATACTTTTGGAATTAATATAAATTTCAATTTAGATGATCAATTTGCCACTTTATTGTCTCACACATAATAAAGGAACTGGAGATCATTAAAGTCTGTAAAAAAGTCTAAACTCTAGCTTTAGTTTTCATACCTTACGAGGACATGAGGACACCGAGGGCTACAACCTATCAACAAAGCTAAGCTACAAGAAAATATAGGCAAGTTTTTGGAAAGGATAATAGGCTAAATATTTATAATTAATAATGAAAGTGGAATCACACATTCCGCAATCAATGGGGACGAGCATAGAAATTTCACAAGTTAAGACTCCGAAACGTTGCTTTCATTAGCTTTTTACACTAAAACATACGACCCTAGCTAGCTCGTAGTACACCAAGTCTTGTGTGAGACCCATTTGCCAAACTCACTAAAAGCTATAAGAAAATGTGAAGAAAAAAATTTAATGTTCAGAAGCAGATGAAAATCACAATCCTCCCTACATATTGATTCGAACAAATCTTAATTAAATTTTAATGACAAGGCAATTCACTTTTCACTTTGTTGTTCGGATGTGTTGTAATTCACTTTTATCATACATAGTTCAAGCATACTAATATGCAATTTTAGAATCAATACAAACTCAAGAATTTCGAGAAAAAAAAAAACTGTAAAATGTTCTATAGATGTAGATTTTAACGAGCTAAATTTTACTCTATCCTCAAGAACTTATTAGTCTATTCTCGATGCACTACGAATCTTGTGGCTAACGTCCTTCTAGGATTCGTGGTGACTTCTTGATTTAGTGGTACTCCTTGAATCAAGCACACGAACTACGATAAAATTGTAGAAACTCTCTCAAATATGAAGTCCTTAGACGTTCTAATATGTCTAAAACTTGTAAAGAATTAATGGAAGAATGAATGACTGAAAAATGAACTCAATGACTTTTTTTTATTTATTTTTATTTTTTATATACACATGGAGGGTTGCCTTTGGAAAGATAGCCTTATGTCAATGAATGTAATTCTTTAAGGGTCATAATCCTCCAAGGAAACCTTTCAACCCTAAGGGTAATGTTTTTCCCATTAAGGAACATATCCTTTCCAAGGAACCCTTTAAATCAAAGAGTTTATTCTTATCACTTTAAGGATTATATCCTTTCATTCCCTATATATTTAGAAATTTTCTTACAATCCCCCGTAATTTCTAAATATTAATGTAGACACTTAAGAGAGTTTCCTTGAAATAAAACTACATCGAAATAGGTAGCTTTCGCCTTGAACATTTCCTAATGAATGACTATCAGATTTACTTGGCAAAATAAGGACCCATAGTCTTAAATTATTTCGTTATTAGTGTAAACCAAGACAATACCTATCATACTGTTGGGTTTCTAAGGTCAAACCAAGATCATTTGAAGCATAAAGTCATGTGAATATGTAAAGAAGTATAGCGGAATTATACTTACAACGATCAGTTGGTAGGATGTGTTGATAACAAAATTTTTTGCTTCCTTTGAAATGCTCCAAGCTTTCTTTGAATGATATTGAGTGTTGGACAATTATGACCCATATCATCACTATTTGTACAAAACATGGGGTTGTTGTACAAATTAACTATGTGACAAAGGAAATTGCTCTTTTATCATTTGTAATTGGATTACCGGGATATATAAATGATAAAAGTCCATATGATTAGTTCTGGATTAATAAGATATGAGACAATATTAATCCTTGTTTAATCATTAAAATATCCATAGTCGTAGTATTATCGAGATTGGACATCGATAATGCGGAATATACTAGTATTGCACTTGTGCGTGTTATGGGAGAATAACGGCATAGTTCTCATATATTTGGGAATTGGATACTCATGCAAGTGTAATAGGAGGTTGTGTTTACCGATGGTACGGAAACAGCTTCGCTCTGGATAGACCCCTCGGAATTCCATTGGTAGTATGACTATGTGTCTATGGAAGTCCGAATCAGGGTAGGTGTATTTGGTCTTAACCTGAGACTTGTATCGCTAATACTTGCGACAATCAATATACTTTGGTTTTGGTCGTCTGAGGCTTTAACAGGTTCTGTGTACACCTCTTCTGGGTATATTGAGAATCGTAGTGTATTTGGTGTGATGTCAAGATGGAAGTATCACTTCAGTCATATGAAGATGATAATAACGTAGGATACGGAACTAGTACTCTTAAGTACTGCAGTCATCGGGATAATATGACTAGGTTATGTTTATCCGATTATAGAGACTAGTTACCAGAGATCCGATATGTCTTTCGTACGGGGCAGACACAATTCCAGCCCCAGGCCTAGCATGTGACATCCGATATTGGATCGCAATACGCAATAATATGTATACTACGCCTGACATAGATTACATATTCCTTAAAAGAATATTTCTGGAGAATTGGGTAGGCATGACGTTTT
>SKCR01037763.1:0-86970 GCA_019454045.1 Zanthoxylum bungeanum
AAATACTGATAATATAAATTACTATATTTGTCGAAATTTAAAACTCACCCCAAAACCTATTTAATTTATTAAAGATATGTTATACAACTTAATTTTGATTTAAGTGGGTTAATTCAGATAGGGTTTTTGTCACTTGTTTTTGTGATGCGCTCCTAGACATACCTAGGAGGTGCGTGCCTAGGTCAGTGTTCTAAAACGCGCCGCTTAGGCACGCATATAAGTTCGGCGGCCTATGTCCGCTGCGCCTAGCTCCAAATCGTTGGGGTCAGGCGCTCGCCGGAATGGGCGGTGTTTTCCTCCCATTTTGATAAATTTTTGCCAGCAAATTCGTCGATAAATGGATGTTGACCGTTGTTGACAGGCGATCAATTGTTGTTGACTGATGTAGAATTTGAATTTAATTGCTTTTTCCTGCCAAATTTCACACCTCAATTCTAACCCTAACCTTAATTTTATAAAATTAACTCTCTAACTCATCAATTTGAAAAAAAAATCTCAATGTAGAACATAAATCCTAATATCAAAAAATTCTAATTTGCTAAATATTGTCTATGCCTACTTCCTTGTATTTGAGAAAGAAAAGTCCAATGCATTCTTTCATTGTCTATCTTGCTTAAGGCTTCCGTTTCGGTCGACTTTACGGTTGAAACAGTAGGTGGTGATGTGTCTTTATGGTTCGACTTTTGATGCCTTCGTTCAAGTCTCACACTCCTTGGCGGACTGGAACTTAGTTGGAAAACTAAAAAGCTATATATATATATATATATATATATTATCCATCACTCAAACAACATTTATTTATGATTAATTTCTCAAAATCATACCAAATCTTAAACCTAATATAAATTCTCAATTTCCAACTAACCATCTAGGCCCCGCTTAGGCCTCGACTAAGTGCTCTATGCGCCTAGCGCGTTTTAGAATATTGGTCTAGGCACAAAAGATGCGTGCCTGATGAAGGTCACTTCTCCTGACCTTTCATGAGACGCAATGATTTGAGCCTGATCTTGAGGCGTACATTTGACAATTATGATTCAAACCTCAGATTTCTTAATTCCAAAAAAGAGATTTTACCAAGTTGTTAAGAAAGATATTTTACCAGCTCAACAACTGACACTCACTACTCTAGAAAATGCTTAATTTAACAGCTATATACATACCATTTCACTTCATTATTGTTTCCAAACATCTTTTATAATGAAAAATAATACTGTTAATGACTATTTTTAGTTCCATGGGTAATTCGGGAAAAAACACTCTTCGAATAAACCTCCATCAACTGTGAATTTGTTTGGTGTGTTGGGAACCAAATGCAAACTTGACAAAAAATAGAATACACACAGATGAACAAAGGATTTAACATGATTCGGCGGAATGGATTCAACCTACATCCATGGGCACAAGAGAAAATAAAGCTTTTGTTACCGACTCGGGTCTGATCGACCTCTTTTATTTCGCAAGCTCGGGGTCTTTTTCTCTATATTACAAATTATAGGTATTTTTGAATAAAATTGCTCAACCCTCTACAATGAATTCTCTATCCCCTTATATACTAAGTCTAATTACACTGTTACGTTATATCTGCGACGTCAGTCATGTTGCTAAGTCATTATTGCCTAGACTCTCTTCCCCAACTACTCTATAAGTAGTAGCTGCGTCGCTTGACACAACCACTCTCTGCCACATGAAACTCATTAATACGCCTCATTTTGGGGAATTTCTAAGCACGCTGCCCCAAATGACAACATGTATGTCACCCACTCACGCGGTAGCGTGTGTCAGAAGGTAAACTAACGACCAACTTCTCTCACATCAGACCTTGGAAATCTCAAACTAGGGCACGAGGCTTACGTCGCCTATCTAAAAATATAATGTTGCAAACCCGATAAACATCCCCAGGTCGGTCTATCGGAACAAGTAATATCCTTCATTGTATCTACTAGCAGGTCGGGTCGGTGTGCCGAGACTCACGACACTTGATCTGACTTCATCTTATTTTCTCGATCGGGTCTGATCTGCTGAGTCGATTATGATTTTAGAGGCTGACACGAGGCTCTAAATGCCGAGTCTGATGCCGAGGCCGCTCTGAGAGTCTGATGTTCGACTGGACTTGACCACCTCGAGTCAATCTTCACAAATATTCCAGTACTGTCGAGTCTGATACTTTCTTATCAGGTCGGGTCGGTTTCTCAACCAATCCTCAACTTGTGTTTCGGGTTGCCTCTGTTCACCTCGGGCTCGGACCCCTCTTTCTGACCTCTCATCCTCATGAGGATCTTGGACTTTTATGTATCAAATGTAAAATCCAGTTTACCACCTCTCATCCTCATGAGGATCTTGGACTTTTATCTATCAAATGTAAAATCCAGTTTACCATTCCTTGAGATTCTGACTTCTTAGGGGCCGAAAAACCACCATCAATAAATACATTATTATAACATCAAATAGTAGCATAAAAAGAAGAAAAAGGAATATTGATATCAATAACATATGCAAATTGAAGTTACTTGAAAGAGTTTAAAAAAAACTATGCTCCTGTACTAGTTACATAATCTCTTTTTTTTTTTTGGAAAAAAAAAAAAAAGAAAGAAAAACTTGAATATATGTATTAGAGTATTAAACCACCTACTTCGCAACACTCCATTCCAATATCATGATCAACAATATTCATTTGTTCTTATACAAACTACTCATCAGAGGTCGTCTTAGGGACACTCGATGTAGGCAACTGGTTGGACAAATATTTAGCCTAAATTTAGGGCCTTGAAATATAAAGAAATTTCATTTTTAAGCGTATAATATGACTCTTATATTTTTATAATTTATCGATAGAAGTTTTATTTTAAAAACTTACCTAAGACCCCAAAATTTAGGACAAATCAATGCTTGCTACTCATTAGTCAAGTGGTTGACACTTTCAAATATTGAAGTTCTAACATAGGAGTAATTCTTTGATATAATGAATGCATGAGTGACGTAGTACCATAAAGATATAAATAAATGACATGTGAAATTCAACTATCATTTTGAATAGTTTTTAAATATATTAGCACACGTGATAATATATTATTATATTATTGTACAAATAAAATGATACATAGGGATGTTAATTTGTTGGGAATGATACGAGATTACCAATATCCATACTTGGTCTGTTATCAACAGGAATTAAAATTTAAGTTGGACTCGACCATAATATATCAGGTCTCTATACAGGTCTCTGTTCAACCAACGAGTATGGAAATTTGATTTGAAACCAACAATAACATATCGGGCCCCCGCAAGCCCCGTGCTGGTCCCCATTCACATAAAGATTTTACCTTTATTTGACAAAGATGCCAATATTCGTATTTAGCTCATCTAATGAACGAGTATATAAAATTATCCTTTTATCGGTCCTTAACATATCAAACTGCGCATGCCTCTACATCTAAGAGATCCAAAGTGCTTTTAGAAGCTTGGATTAGACCTTGAATTGTATGTGTGTGTCTATATATATAAAATTTAAAAAACGAAATCACTCATCCATTCTGCGATTGCGTTTCTTCCACGCACTCTGAATGGAAGTAAGAATTGTAAAATCAAATTTTTTATATTTAGGATGTGTTATTGAAGGTAAATCTAACATTAACATTATTGATTAAAAAAACACACACACAAAAAATATTAATATAAATGGCGAGAGAAATGACTGCGTTTAGGGTCACTGACTCCTCTTCCTTCTTCTCTTTTTCCTCTCTCTGCACTCAATCCTCCTTGTTGCTGTTGTTGTTGTTTTTATTATTCTAAAGTATACAAATTTCTCTGTTCAAACCTTATTAATTTTTATAAAAATCTTTCTTTAGCTTTCTTATATATCTTATAATAAACAAATTTAATCAACCAACAAAACATTTTATAAAAATCTTTATTTTTTTTTTAAATCTCTTTTTAATTTGTTTTTCCTTTTTGTTTGATGTTATTGGCATGGCCGGTTTGGATTTAGGCACAGCTAATTCTCGCTACGTTCATCCTCATCATCATCAGCTTCATCACAGACCAGACCTTCACCTCCAGCATCACCAACCTGCTCATGATTCCGAAGACAACGATAATAACAACAATCAAGGCCTTGACCTGGTCAACGCTGCCGGCCATGCAGACATAGTGGCCCGGAGGCCCAGAGGCCGGCCACCGGGATCCAAAAACAAAGCAAAGCCTCCGGTTATAATCACAAGGGAGAGCGCCAACACTCTCCGGGCCCACATTCTGGAAGTGGGAAACGGCTGCGATGTGTACGAATGCGTTTCTAATTACGCCAGGAGAAGGCAGCGCGGGGTCTGTGTGCTGAGCGGAAGCGGGACTGTCACTAACGTGAGCATTAGGCAACCGGCTGCGGCAGGAGCTGTGGTGACCCTACACGGGAGATTCGAAATCTTGTCTCTGTCGGGTTCGTTTCTGCCGCCGCCGGCTCCTCCTGGCGCAACCAGCTTGACGATTTTTCTTTCCGGAGGGCAGGGGCAGGTTGTGGGAGGGAGTGTGGTGGGGGAGCTGACGGCGGCGGGGCCGGTAATTGTGATCGCTGCGTCGTTCACTAATGTTGCATACGAGAGACTGCCGTTGGATGAGGAGGAGCAGCTGCAGATGCAAGCAAGTGGGGGTAGCGGTGGCTTGTTTGCTGATGCTGGTAGTGCTGCCGGTGGACTTCCGTTCTTTAATTTGCCGATGAATATGCCTCCGAATGTTCAGTTGCCTCCCTTTTGATGAATCTTGATTGTGGAAGAAATATGGGATTCTTGGATTAGAAAAATTAAAGGTGAGGGATTTTATGTACTACTACTTATTGTCTTTTGTTTCTCGCTTCTTCTTCTCTTTGTTCATGTTAATGTTAGGTTTCTTCTTCTTTCTTTTTCTTTGGTTTTTAAACTGTGATTTAGGGTAATAGTCTTCATCTTTAAGATGAAATTCTCTTCTTTCTTCTTCTTTTTTTTTTTTTTTTTTTTAATTATAAGAACTAAATGAATTGATCTTTTGAGGATTTTATTTATTATGTATGTATGTGGAAATTAATTAACTCTTAATTAAAATAATTCTCACTCATACTGTCTGATAAATCAACTAGGGTTTAATTCTTCTTTCCTAATTTGTTGTTTTGATGGTCTTTCTCTGCCCTTTTTTCAATTTGTCCTCAA
Organism: Zanthoxylum bungeanum; assembly: GCA_019454045.1. Classification (NCBI taxonomy): domain Eukaryota; kingdom Viridiplantae; phylum Streptophyta; class Magnoliopsida; order Sapindales; family Rutaceae; genus Zanthoxylum; species Zanthoxylum bungeanum. Next base: position 5,172 of record SKCR01037763.1, read on the forward strand.
ACACACACACACACATATATATTTCTATGTCAAAAATGTAAATCTTTGCAGGATTTGGTAGAGCATAGAATTGTGTTTTTGCATTGTTTTCATGAGAGAATAAATACAACAACAATATAAAAAATATAATCAAGAGCATGGATTTTCTCTATGGGGAATCTTTTTGCTGAATTTCTTGATCTAGTTCTCTTATTGGAAATGAACTCCATCTAATTTTTCTGTTAAAAATGCAAGTACATTCCTCTTCACTAAATCCTTTCATATCAAAAGCCACAGCAACTTCTCCATTTCCAAGTACTTATAAAGTCCAAAACCCCATTATTCATTCAGCATATATCAACTCCTGCATGGCAAATTAGGAAGCACTTTCTATAGCTTAAGCATATATATATATATATCTGAACATCATCATTGGTTTCCTTAGGGCACTTAATTACTCACTGGCTTGGAGATTTGAATCTATCTTTGTTCTCTCAGTGAGTACAAATATACAAATACATATATGTAACTAATAGTCTGCTTTTTGCTTTAGCTTGTGCTTATGGTATATGATATCTGTCATTAAACTGTTATTTCCCATTATTTTATTAGGCACCTAATCTCATGACAGAACTAATCTAATTAAATATACTGTGTCGACAGGCAGAATTAGTACTACAACTTCAAAGTTGTGTGTTTGTAGCCTAAAGTTATATCACTTATATATGGTTATATATTCTAGGTTTTTAACTAAGTTAAGGAAGGTATAAGTTTTTTTCCTTATATATTATATTAATTTAAAGAAGCAGAGGATCTGAATGTACATATTGTTCATATAGAGATTAATTTTGACTTGACGTATCACCATTGACATTGTCCCAAAAGGAAAGTTATGAGAAGAAGGTCCAAAGGAAAGTTATGAGAATAAGGTCCGGAGGTTATGAGAACAAGACCCATAAACTAATAGAACTATATCAGAAAATTTAATAATTATAAGAATCTAACACAAGACCTAATTTGTAGGGGTGTCTTATAGTATTCAAAAAGACAGTCTAGCCATACAAAAAATATCTCCATAAAATTATTGAATCCAAAGACGTTGTCTAGGCGCTAGGCGGTACCTGGCCATTAGGTCCGGAGGTTATGAGAACAAGACCCATAAACTAATAGAACTAGACCAGAAAATTTAATTTATTATATGAATTCTTTATTTACTCACGCCATCATGAAGAATCTAACACAAGACCTAATGAGTAGGGGTGTCTTACAGTATTCAAAAAGACAGTCTAGCCATACAAAAAATGTCTCCATAAAATTATTGAATCCAAAGACGCTGTCTAGGCGCTAGGCGGTACCTGGCCATCTCGAGTTGCCGGTAATCGGTGGAATTCTACGGGCCTCTCTGAAAATCCTAGATCTACGACAAATGGCGGCTCCGATCGGTGTGTGGCGACGTCATTGTGTCAGTCGGCCTTGTCTCAACGTGAAGGACCGACATGTTCATTGAACGGCCACCGGCTGCGGTGGCGCGTGGGCTACACGTGCCGGCATCTGCCGTCGAAACCTCTACTAGCAACAATCTGAAACCCAAATCCACTTTTAGACCTAATTGAACCTAAATTTTCAAACTCTAAACCTAATTGACCTCAATTTATCAAACCCTAAATCTAATTGAACTCAGATTTTTAAACATAAATCAAAATTTTTGAATAAAAAATAAAACCTCCTAACGCCGCCTAGAAGGTCTAGACGCTAGACGGTCCCCCACGGTCCGACAACCACCTAGCGTTTTTCTAGAACCATTGTGCTTGATTATATATTCTACGTGTTCAGTTAACAACTTATTTATTAAGACATCGTCTATATGGAAGAATCACTGGTAATTGTAGTTGCTCAATGATTGTAGCTAAATAAACATTCATTGAAGATTAAGGCCATTTAAACCCGTCATCCAGTTTTTCTTGATAATTATTTGGGCTAAAATAGTTTACAATAAATTGTCTACTGACATGTAATTATTCTCCACTTTGAATCTATAATCATGCTGATGAAGCAAGTGGTTGCCTTGTTAAGCTAGCTAGCGAGCTTCATATTCGGAGGATTGCCTGTTTCTTTTCAGTACTTTTAATTACGAGATCGAATTTGCTTATGTGTTTCTATCTAGTGATTTCTAAGACCATCTTTAGATTAAGAGTACTGATATAGAGATTAAATGGGGACAAATAAGGGATAAAACACGACTAAAACGAAGTCATTATATTTTTATCTCTGTTGTGTCGCCTATTTATCTCCCTAAGATTTTTCTTAGATTAAAGTTTGGTTTGTATTATGCTCTGTGTGTTAAATGGAAGCAAGGAATCACTTTATAACGAAGGATATCTCATTTTATTAAGTTAAAAACCAAGCGATAAGAAAAATACAGATTTCAATATATTATAAAGATAAACAACATTGTATTGAAATCTGATTATTTATATTTTAGTTTGTTCTTAATTTAATAAAACGAGAGATATCTCTTTGGAAAGTCACTTTAGAAGTTCTTTTCTGTGTTAGGTAGATATATTCTGCATACAACTAGAGCTGCAAAATATGACATGACTCATTATATCAACACAAATAAAATAGATATGAGTGGTCAAATTTTCACCTTTATTAAATGGGTCGAGTCCGGTTCAACTCGATTAATAATCATGTCAGGTTTGGGTTTTTAAATCTTTGACGGACTAACCTATTTATGGACAGATATATAGATATTATATATATATATATATATATATATATATATTTATTTATATATTTATTTATTTCAAATTTAATGTATAGGTTATTGTAATTAACACTCAAATGTTGGGCATGATTTTCCTATTCATGAAAGATGGACATTTTCATAATCTCTTATTTAGTTGAATTTTAAGTAACTTAAACATGGGTGGTTGTGGGTACTATTTTTAATGGACTTTGATCGTCTTTTCAAACTGTGACTTTTTATATTTTTAATTTTAATATGTGTCTTTTATGGTTTAAGCTTTTGTTAAATGGATATTGATGAAATCAAATATTTAATTATTTTTATTTTATATATTTTAGTAGGGATATATATAATGCTATGCAATTTATGTTAAGCAGGTCAAGAAATTATATTCATATAATAAATTGGTACTAAACAAGTTAGTGGGGTCATCCATTTATCTTCCGTGTCGAGTTAGGGTTTTGATTTTTTAACACAATTATTAAATGGATCATATTTGAATGAGTAAAAATTGACATGATATGAACACCATCTGCAAACCCATTTGCCAACTCTATATACAATTATTAACTCATAACCTATTGCAAATAAATTTCAAACTTCATGTTTTAGAATGATTTAATCAATTTTATAACGTATTATTATAATTATTTATAATAAGAATTATAATTGGATCACTTATTACGGAAGTAAAGGTGTGTAAAGAAAATTTTGTTGGCTTTAAGTTCTTTTGTTAAACATGTGTGAATAAAAGTGCAGACAAATGCTGTCTTCTATTTTTTTAGTTTTTTTTTTAATAGGTTATTATATCAATTCCCAATTTTATTTTTTGTATTATAATTTTAAGAACTTTCCAAGCTCTACCAAATGGAAGGTTCGATTTTGCAAGTTATTATATATCATTCATACGAAAAATCTAATATGTTACAGTAATATCATATCACTCATATAAACAATTCATTAATATATTATCGTGCATGTTAAAGATTAATAAATTATCAAATAAAATGATAGATATATTTAATATAATTATATATATTATATAATATTAATCGGTGGTATTATAAAACCCAAAAATCCTTACATCATAATTTCAATAATCTTGATACGCAATTAATGGAAGAGTGATGAACAATCATCAATTAAGATGATACACAATAATGAATTACACAACATCACACCACAATTAATGCCATTAATTACAAGATTCGTGCCACCCACTTAATTGCTTGAGTCTTTGAACAATCTTAAAACCCAGATGAGCTACTGGATCTTCATATCATTTTTCTTGGTGTGTTGGTCATCATGTGAGTTGTAATTAATTTAGTTGGTAAATTATTTTGAGTGAAACTAAGAATTTTGAGAAATTCTGTTTGTTAGATTTGGATGAGAATTGGATTACCATCATAGTATAATTAATTAAAAAATTAGAGACAGAGAGATTGAATGTCTTCAAGGGATGTGACTTGGTGACAAAACACTTAAGATGTGATTATCAAGTCATGAGTTCGAGTTCATGGGGTATATTTTAAAATTACCTACAAGTACACTCAAACAACGATTATATATATACTCAAGAGGGGTTGAATTGAGTATTGACCAAATATTACATAATTAAATTTTTTTTCGATTTTAAGCCACTTAGTTAGTAGCCTTACCAATTAAGCTTAATGTTCAATTTCTATAATTAATGAATGCAATAATTAATTTCCAAATGCAAGTTTCTAAACAATATGCATATATAAAATAAAACTTGCAATAAATAAAATTAGTAAGGGTTAGGGAATTTGACACCGAATTTTATAGTGGTTCGAGCCAACAATGCATATTCATTCCTCCAAGCGTGCTTGAAGCTTTCATTATCAAAAGTGAGTCCACACTTTACACCATGATTTTCCGTGATCCACTCACAATCAAGAGTTTTGTCCCCTAAGTTCACTCTAAATATTTACACAAGAGTTTTATCACTTAGGTTCACTCTTAAACCTTTACATCAAATACACGCTTTTAAGTATACCCACTCAACAATGGATTTCAGTACCACAAGTGTTTAAGATATAAAAAGTTTACAACATGACTTTAGTACTCACAATAGATAAAGAAGATTAAAAATGTAAGTTTCTAACTCAAGTAATTTCAAGCTCACTAAATGTGTATGAAGGTGAAAGGTGTGAGCTTTGAAGATCAATAAAGTAAATGAATGACAAGATTTATTTCTCTCTTTATTTTTACCTTGAAAAAATGTTGGAAGGTGTTGAAAAATCTTGCAAAAATGAATGGGGCTCAATATATAGTGAAAGTGAAAAAACTACCACCCAATGCTATGTTCTAATATCGGTATGCGGTCTACAAGAGCTGGTATACCGGTCCTGCAATATAAATGGCTATGAATTATGACCGTTGAAGATTAAAGCGTAGACTAACCGGATTACTGATTGATATGGTGACCGATATGTCGGTTAGCTAACCGGTATGAAGCGTCCCGGTTCTAGTAGCTATGCAAAACTCTAAACTGACCAGTATGTAGACCGATATGAAGTAGCTCAATTCAGATAGCATGCAAAATTGGCCAAGGTAGAGCAAGGACAGCGATATGCCGTATCAGAGACCGATATGTCGGTCTCAGTGTAAGAACTCAAGATTTGAAAATTTAAAAATATTTTACACATGACCCTAATGCATCTATATGAATGTGTATGAATCTTATGAGTTTAGAATACTTAAATTAACAACTCACATATATTGAGAGCCTTAAGCTAATATTACACTAGATATTTTCGTTTGGCGCTTGAGTTTTCACATCAGATATGCTTCGACATGTTGTTGCAATGCTCGCGAATGCACGTCGAAGTCTCTAGCGTTGCATCATCAAAATCTTTCATTAAGTGTTATAGCGCTAACATATTTCTTGTAAGAACCTGGGACAACCGAAAATTTTACTTGCTCTGTTTAAGCTCGGATCATATAATTTGACAATGAGATTTCCAATATTTCTCAAAAAAATGAATATAAAATGGTAGAAATGATAAACTTGAATATTAGGTAGGAGAAATGGCTCATCAAACTTGAATATTTTCGTTTGGCGCTTGAGTTTTCACATCAGATATGCTTCGACATGTTTTTGCAATGCTCGCGAATGCACGTCGAAGTCTCTAGCGTTGCATCATCAAAATCTTTCATTAAGTGTTATGGCGCTAACATATTTATTGTAAGAACCTGGGACAACCGGAAATTTTACTTGCTCTGTTTAAGCTCAGATCATGTAATTTGACAATGAGATTTCCAATATTTCTCAAAAAAAATGAATATAAAATGGTAGAAATGATAAACTTGAATATTAGGTAGGAGAAATGGCTCATCAAAGTAAAGTAAATAAAAGGTAATAATGCAAGGAAGTGTTGTAGAATAATCAAATTAATATTTTTGCGAATAAGCTTTTACATTAATATTTCAGTTCCAGCTGTCACATTTACATTTGAATTTTTTTATTGAAGCAAGAAAATATTAATTGTATTTTATGTTTTTATGTTTTTATTTTATTTTTTATAGTGAATAAATTATGTATGGCCCAATGAAACCACATTTCCAAGGACTGTCATGTTTGTGTTTGAGTGATCATGGAAGAAACGAAAGCCATGATTACATCGTACTACTACGAGGTTTTGTTTAATTTCTGATTAATTGGGTGCTTATTAAAGTACAAAACTTGATGGTTTGATATTAATCTCAATGGAATTTATCTCAAATCTATCCTCAATTAGACACAAGTCCAAAAATATTATAATATATTTGATTTATAGTTTTTTTCTACCGATATTACAAAATCATTATGTATTTTTCCATTTGAAATAACAAAAGTATATTATATAATACCACCTAAAAAGTGCAAAACATTATCAATTTCTGTTAGGAAGCGGCCGCGAGTGCGCAGCGGAAAATTAAAAAAAAAATTTATGATGCCGTTATCCCTTACCCAAGACCCATTTATTTTGATTATTCTACAAGCCTAGACATGTTACTATATATTCTAAGCATAAAAACTCATAAAACATGCAAAGAACATAAACCTAAACATGCTAACTATCATAAGAAACTCTAATTAAAATAAAGAAAGAAAAAGACTTACTTGAACCGAGACTCCTCCAGTCCTCTCTCCAATTAAAAGCTTTTCTCGAACTCAGTAAGCTCTTCCACGTTCCAAAGAGCCACCCAAGTGGGTGGCCTCCAAAGGTGCACACACCCAAACCAAAAAATCAACGGCAAGACTACGCCTTGAGTGCACGGGTATTTTGCCCTGGTGCTAGCCTAGCCTTAGACAAATACCTCAAAATCTTTAACTTGAGATTCCTCTAGTCAATTAGACTTAAGGATCCTCAAAATCAGTGGCTTACTCTTAAACTTTAGAGTTGCTCACTTATATAAACCCAAGATATGAAAGGTTTTGGTGTAAAAATTTGTAAAGAATTCTGGGTTTATTATAGGTGCTCCAAAGACAACAAAATTAATTAAGAATCCAATGTGGGATAAATGCTAATTTAATCTTAGTCATTGGATCTTAATTTAGTGGTTTAATGAGATTATAAAACCCTAATAAGAGTTTGGGCCGAATTGGAATTCAAAACAAATAACAAAATAAAAAAATAAAAAAATGAAGCGCCATCTGCGCCCTTTATTTATTTTATTATTCCAATTCCAAAGTGCCCCTATCGTCATTCACCAATCCCTAAGCCACTATTAGAACCTCAAAATGATCTGTTCAATAATTAAACACATTGAACTTTTATGAACAATTCCTACATCAATCATATATGCTGTTAAATTTGTATTGTGCACTGTTAACCATTGATTTCGACTTTGTTGTGTGTGACCTTTTGGGTTCCCCTCAAGTTGGACATGAAATGAATCGTGATAATTTAATCGAACATAAATTATCCTCCGATCAGATGGTCGTTCGATTTCAATGACCAAGGTTGACATCTAGCAACATGCCAAGCCCCCCAAATGAGAAGGAAATATATATACCCATTCTGTATGCGATTTACATATGATACGGTCCATCGCCTCACTGTATCCCCACTTTTGACCTAGGGTATGGAAATTGTCTACCCATATGGTCAAAGGTATGATGTGATAGTGTCATGAATCGTGCTAACCCAAGAATCTCACATGATTCTTCCATTGCGGCCACAGTCTCAAGCACTGATCACACATATCAACCCGCGAACTGGAATACTACTCTTATAAGAAAATATTATCCGAGAGAGTGGCGATTCTCTGTTGTATCTTTACAAACTTCATGTGTTTCAACAAATGACCCAATCATACCCTTATGACCGGATTATTTGAACCGAGGAAGGAGAATGTCAAAGTTATTTGATCCACACATAAGATTGTAAGGACCTCAAGTCTAAGGACTAGTCATACAATCGATACATGAAAGTTCTCACAGACACATGGGATAAAACACTCCATGTGAAAACTTTGGCGGTCAGTTCGATGGACACGAGAGCAACTCATGCATCCATGTGATACACCAAGCGGACGGATCTCCGCTAGTAGCCTATGAGATCGGCTACCCCACTTAAGGGCGGATCATATCATCATGCTAGTCTCTCCGCTTTGTGAACGCCCAGATTATTCACAAAACTATGACTAGGAACGTTTGAGAGTAATGATTCTCATAAGGCGTGGAAGCCATCATCTTATTACTCCAAGGCTTTATTACAGTGTTTGATGATTCATATAAGTTATGTAAGACACGTATAATAAAGATTGCCATTTTATTAATTAATGAAAATATTACAATACCATGTACATATAGCCCATCCACAAGTTGGGTATATAGGGCATATCCCTAACAATCTCCCACTTGCACTATAGCCAACTAGTATGAATCTGGACACCATACTCTCGGGTGTGTCTATCATGCTTTTATTGAGTCAGCCCTTTAGTCAGAGAATCTGCAAGATTATCTTTCTGGGGTATTTTCTTTATAATAACTTCTTTTCTCTCAACAATCTCCCTGATGAGATGAAATCGCCTGAGTACATGCTTGGATTTCTGGTGGGACCTTGGTTCCTTTGATTGAGCAATGACGCCCGTGTTGTCACAGTACATCGTGACGCCATTCTTTATCGCGGGGAGCACTTCCAGCTCCGTGATGAACTTCTTTATCCAGACTGCTTCTTTAGCTGCCTCAGAGTGCTGCAATATACTCGGCTTCAGTGGTGGAGTCCGCTGTAGTTGACTGTTTTTGAGCTTTTCCAACTGACAGCTCCGCCATCAAAGTAAACAGATATCCTGTTTGCGATCTGCTGTCATCCTTATCGGTCTGAAAGCTCGCATCACAGTAACCAATGACTTCATCTCAGAACAATCTCCGTATGTCAAGAACACATCCTTAGTTCTTCTCAGATACTTGAGGATTGTTTTGACAGCTGCCCAGTGTTGCTCACCAGGATTTGCCTGATACCTGCTCGTTATGCTAAGAGCATAAGAGACATCAGGTCTTGTACATAGCATGGCGTACATGATCGATCCTATCACTGAAGCATAAGGGTCCTACTCTACGCTCTTTATCTGAAGGAGTATGTGGACATTGCTCCTTAGATAATTTGATTCCATGACAAGTAGGTAAATTACCTCTTTTGAATCTTCCATTTTGAATCTTTTCAAAACTTTTCTATGTATGTAGATTGAGAAAGTCCTAAACAACCTCTTAGATCTATTACGGTAGATCTTAATTCCGAGGATATAGGCTGCTTCTCCCAAATCTTTCATGGAGAAATTCTGAGATAACCATTGCTTGGTGGCTTGCATCATGGGAATATCATTTCCGATGATTAATATGTCATCGACATATAATACAAGATATACAACAGCACTCCCACTACTTTTCCTGTAAAACAAGGCTCGTCTACATTTTTGATGAAGTCAAATTCTTTGATTGTCTCATCAAATCATATATTCCAACTTCTAGAGGCTTGCTTGAGTCCATAAATGGATCGTTTAAGCTTGCATACTTTATTATGATCATCCTTAGATGCAAACCCCTCAAGTTGTGTCATATAGACTTCCTCTACGAGGTTCCCATTAAGGAAGCTTTTTTGACATCCATCTGCCAAATCTCATAATCAAAGTGTGCAGCTAGTGCCAGTAAAATTCGAATGGACTTTATCATTGCAACAGGCGAGAAGGTTTCGTCATAGTCAATTCTTGGATTTGTCTATAACCTTTCGCCACCAACCTAGCCTTATAGGTTTGGATGTTGCCTTCTGCATCAGTTTTACGCTTGTAAATCCACTTGCAGCCTATGGGTTATCCCTTCAGGTGCATCCACCAAGTCCCAGACTTGATTCTGATACATAAAGTCTATTTCGGATTTCATGGCCTCAAGCCACTTGACTGAATCAATGTCACGTTTGCTTCGTCATAACTGGTGGGATCGTCATTTTCAATGACCTGATCATGTTCCTCATCAATATGGAAACCATATCTTTCAAGCTCATATCTTTCCCTACCAGACCTTCTAAGTTCATAACCTTGTGGTTGTTTCGTCCCTGCCCTTTTGAGGGGCCTGGGGTTTAGTTCTATGTTAGTTTGTTCTTCTCGTACCTCATCGAGGTCAAGTACACTCCCACTATATTTCTTGAGAAGGAATTCATTCTCTAGAAATTTAGCATTTCGTGAGACAAATGTTCTTTGTTCATTTGGGACGTAGAACACGTATGAAACTTACATTTAACTGCCCTATCATCCAATTTTTTAGTTTTTGTGAGCTTAACATATGCGTCACATCCCCAAAACTCTTAGATAACTAAGACTAGGACGTTTCCCAGACCATAACTCATATGGTGTTTGACTAACAGTCTTGGAAGGAACTTGGTTTAGTAGTTAGTGTTGCAGTTTCTAAAGCAAGACCCCAAAATGAAAGAGGTAGATCCGTGCTGGCATCATTGATCGGACCATATCTAATAATGTCGATTTCTCCTTTCGGAGACCCCATTATGTTGTGGATTTCCCGGAGGAGTCCACTGGGAAACAATGCCATTTTCTCTAAAGTAATCTTGAAATTCGTCGCTTAAGTATTCACCACCTCGTCAGACCTTAGTGACTTAATACGTTTATTAAGCTGGTTTTCTACTTCAGCTTTGAAGTCTTGAATTTCTCAAAGGCTTCAGATTTGTACCGCATAAGGTACACATACCATATCGCGAGTAATCATCGATAAAGGTAATGAAGTAGGAGAATCCACCTCTAGCGGTGACTGACATTGGTCCGCATACATCAGAGTGTATGAGTTCTAATGTCTCCGCTGCACGTGTCCTTTACCTTTGAAGGGTAATTTGGTCATTTTACCAAGTAAACAAGACTCACAAGTTCCATAAGGTTCATATTTGAAGGATCTGAAATACCCATCCTCATGTAGCTTAGTTAATCTTGTTTCATTGATATGACCTAAGCGACTGTGCCATAGAAGTGATTCATTAGATTATTCGAGTTAACGTTGTTATATATTAGAGGTTGAACATTCTTTGTTAGTTTGTAAGACATAGATACCATTATTCAAAATACCATCTCCATATTTTATTTCATTGAAATAAATAGAACATTCATTACAACTTATTAGGCATGAAAAGCCTTTATTACATAAAGAAGAAATTGAAATGATGTTCTTTACTATAGAAGGCACATAAACACAATCTTCTAAGTCTAAAACTAAACCATTCGACAAAACTAATGAATAAGTCCCCACACACAATGCAGCCAGTTTTGCTCCATTACCCATGCGTAAGTCAACCTCCCCATGACGGAGTCCTCTACTGTTTCTCAGGCCCTGCACATTGTTACACAAGTGAGTCCCACAACCGGTGTCAAGCACCCAAGTAGAAGGTTCAAAGTTTTGAGAATATAGTTCAATCATATACAACATACCTGAAGTATTGAGCTTCTTGGCCTCTTGGGCTTCCCTAGCTTCATTGGCTTTCAAGGATCTGCAGTCTTTCTTCCAATGACCCTTCTTTCCACAAAAGAAACATTTCCCATTTCCATTTTTCTTCTCCATCTTACCATTGGGCTTTAGGTGATCTGGAGCCTTGGCATTGCCCTTAATTTTCTTTGGGCCTCATGGCTTCAGGTCCGTACCCGTAAGCATGACAAAGGTTTTAAGCTCCGGCTTCAAGTTCTTCTTTACTTGCTTTATCAGATTGTGTAATTCTGCTAAAGTAGCTTCTTCATCAGACAGATGAAACTACATAATAAAGTTAGAGAAGTCTTTTGGTAAGGACGAAGAATTAGATCGTGACCTATCTCATGATCCATGATGAACCCGAGGTTGGCCATTTTTCAATGTGGCCAATCATTCTAAGCACATGTCCACTAACATATCATTCTTTATACCTTGTTTGGAATAAGGCACATGACACTTGGAATCTCACGGTATGAATGAACAAGTTGCATACAACTCCTTCAAGTGAAAGATGATGGTTTGAGCATCCATATCTTCGTGAGCTTCTGAAGTTCGTCCGACATAGAGCCAAGCATTATGCAAACTACTTGCTCATCATCATCGACGTGTTTCTTCCAAGCATCAAATGTATTTTGGTCAGCATCTTCTGCGGGTTCAGGGGGAATGGTATTTCAAGAACATAGAAAATATTTTCTTGTCGTAAGACAATTTTAAGGTTTCTAAACCAGTCATTGTAGTTGTCCCCTTTGAGCTTATGCTCATCAAGGATGAACGAAGTGATAATCTATTTTGCCATTTGAATGTTTGTGAAATATTTTAACCCACCTATTAAGAGAGAATGTTAAAATTAGAATATGTTTTCATTAATTTTTCATAATAACATGGGCTTTTAATATTATGAAGTTGCTCCCACTCAATTGTTTTAAAAATTTTAAGCAAATCGCATCAACCCCAATATGATGGATTTCTTGTGGGCAAGGATCCCATTATCATCATTTCATAACTCCGACTAGGGCCGGTCGTTAAAAATATGATAATTAGGTAGGTTCCCAACCAATTTATGATATAAATCACAATTCCTTGATCATTGGGTTGGGCAATCAAACATGCCATAGCTTATGCTAGTCCTTGTGGACACCCAATCTTTGCCACTAAGTTATAAGACCACGCCTAAGGGTCGCTGCGTCTTATGACTCAGAAAAGTCAAACCATTGTCAATAGTACGATTTAGGGACAAATTGGTATTGGTCAGTCTGGTAAAACCTAGTCCTGCCAATATGGTTTAAGCCATTTGGGTCTATATTTACAATGGGAGGCAAATTTTAGACTTAAATTATTATTGAGGATTTTAGCAAGTTTAAGTGAATAACTGTCAAATGGATTCCTCCATTGAAAATTCCCCAGAGGGAGGGTGGAGCGAACTCTCTTAAATACCCTTACCTCTTAGGCTCTTATTGCCTTGGTGACAAGAAAAAACAATAGATCCTCCAAATTAGTCCAACACTTTAAATATGCTTTAAGGTAAGCTTTGAGTAAATGATTATCTAGATGTCTTCACAGCTTTTCTTTTGGCTATAAAAAAGGTAGTGAGTGAAGAAGACACCAAATCATTATCTAACTCTAGTAATACCTTTGGTTAAATTAACTTTAGTTTGGAAAGTTTTATTAACGCTTTGGTCCCACTCCACTTGTATCTTTTATAATGCTTTTATTATATACAAGTGATTTATATATATTAGCCTTAAAGGTAATAAATCTCTAAGTTCATCATGGAATAATTACTTAGCTAAGGGATAAGCAATACACTCTCTATTCCTTAGAAAGTCTCTAGATGCTTGCACCCTAAAATAATCATGCCATTCTAATCATACATAAAATCATCAAGCATATGAGTTTTAATATGTTGGAATTATTTTAGGCATTAAATAACTTTGATTAATATTTAATTATGATATTATTTTATTTTATCAAATAAATTACTATTCATTATTTTTTTACAGATGCGTGAACTTTAAATGCAATTTCACAATTCAAATCTTAACCAAATCATGCAAAACTGTTGCAGTTATGTGTTAGCTTTCCAACGAGCTTTTACAAACCCAATTTCGAGTTCAAATGAGAGAGAACTAATCAAAAAAAAATGGCGCGCTGATACCACTGTTGGGAAGCGGCCGCGAGTGCACACGAAAAATGAAAAAAACAAAAATTATGATGCCGCTATCCCTTTGCCCAAGACCCATTTGTTTTGATTATTCTACAAGCCTAGGCATGTTACTATATATTCTAAGCATAAAAACTCATAAAACATGCAAAGAACATAAACCTAAACATGCTAACTATCATAACAACTCTAATTAAAATAAAGAAAGAAAAAGACTTACTTGAACCGAAGACTCCTCCAGTCCTCCCTCCAATCTACAAGCTTTTCTTGAACTCAGCAAGCTCTTCCACGTTCCAAAGAGCCACCAAGTGTGTGGCCTCCAAAAGTGCACACACCAAAGCCAAATCTCAACGGCAAGACTACGCCTTGAGTGCATGGGTATTTTGCCTTTGGTGTTAGCCTAGACAAATACATCAAAACTTTTAACTTGAGATTCCTCTAGTCAATTAGACTTAAGGATCCTCAAAATCAGTGGCTTACTCTTAAACGTTAGAGTTGCTCACTTATATAAAACCAAGATATGAAAGGTTTTGGTGTAAAAATTTGTAAAGATTCCTTGGGTTTATATAGGTGCTCAAAAGATAACAAAATTAATTAAGAATCCGATGTGGGATAAATGCTTAATTTAATCTTAGCCATTGGATCTTAATTTAGTGGTTTATGAGATTATAAAACCCTAATAAGAGTTTCGGCCGAATTGGAATTCAAAACAAATAACAAATAAAAAAAAATGAAGCGCCATCTGCGCCCCTTTTTTTATTTATTTATTTATTTATTCCAATTCCCAAAGTGTCCCTACCGTCATTCATCAATCCCTAAGCCACTATGGAACCTCATAAATGATTTGTTCAATAATTAAACACATTGAACCATTTATGAATAATTCATACAACAATCATATATGCTGTTAAATTTGTACTGTGTACTGTTAACCATTGATTTCGACTTTGTTGTGTCTGACCTTTTGGGTTTCCCTCAAGTTAGACATGAAATGAATCGTGATAATTTAATCGAACAAATTATCCTCCGATTAGATGGTCGTTCGATTTCAATGACCAAGGTTGACATCTAGCAACATGCCAAGGCCCCCAAATGAGAAGGAAAGATATATACCCATTCTGTATGCGATTTACATATGATACGGTCCATCGCCTCACTATATCCCCACCTTTTGACTTAGGGTACGAAAACTGTCTACCCATATGGTCAAAGGTATGATGCTGATAGTGTCATGAATCGTGCTAACCCAAGAATCTCACATGATTCTTCCGCTGCGGCCACAGTCTCAAGCACTGATCACACATATCAACCCGCGAACTGTAATACTACTCTTATAAGAAAATATTATGCGAGAGAGTGGCGATTCTCTGTTATATCTTTACAAACTTCATGTGTTTCAACAAATGACCCAATCATATCCTTATGACTGGATCTTTTGAACCGGGGAATGAGAATGTCAAAGTTATTTGATCCACACATAAGATTGTAAAGACCTCAAGTCTAAGGACTAGTCATACAATCGATACATGAAAGTTCTCACAGACACATGGGATAAACATTCCTTATGAAAACTTTCGGCCGTCAATTCGATGGACACGAGCAACTCATGCATCCATGTGATACATGTAATACCACGTGTCAAAAAAAATGCTTTTGAAAGTCTTTAAAAAAAAGACAGAGGGAGACGCGTTAATGGGAAGCAAAAGGAAAAAATAAAAAATAAATAATTTCTCTCTCTCATATTTTTCTCTCTTCCACATCTCTCTCTCTGCCTAAACTTTAATTCGCCGTAGCCGCTCCTCCGCCGGTCACCTTCATCCACGCGCCGGTCCATCGGAAAGCTGCCGACGTCAGCTTTCCAGATCCGCCGAGATCGACGCCATAGGACGCCGGACGCGCCGCCACGATCCGTCTGAAGGGAGCGACTCGTCGCCGTCGTTTCTACTTTTTCCGGCCATCTCCAGTCACTTATGACGGCCACCGCCGGCGAGTGGGTACTTTTCAGGCCGAGATCTTTCCAACGCCGGTGGTCACTTCCGGATCCGACATCGTTTGGGTTGTTTTCCGTTTTGTAATTACCGGTAATTCGGGATTTGTACTGGAAGTTGAGATCCGACCGTTGGATCGGCGATCCGAACATATCAGATTGTTGCTCTCGATTATACGAGCGTTTTGGTATATATATATCCACCGTTGGAAGTATCTGGTTGTGGGGCCCAATTTTTGGTTGTGGGGCCCAATTTTCATTGTGGGGCCCGCTGGTCTCGTTAAGAGTATCAGCAAGTTCCGAAGCCGTTCTTCGCTGTGATCCTTGAGATGTTGCTGACCAGTGGATCTTTCTTTGAGAGGTTTGGAGATCGTTGGAGCTCGGTATGTGATTACTATCATTTTGGGGGTGTAAATGATAGAATTGGAAAGTTTTGGACATAATTGTAAATTTGGATAATTAAGAGGGTAAAATTGTAAATTCTGGCTTTTAGGGGTTAAATAGTAATATTTAAGAATTGTAGGACTATTTGGGCATATTAGAAAGGTTAGGGGTTAAATCGTAATTTTGGATAATTGAGGGACCTGATCGTAATTTTATATTTTTCAGATTCTTAGCGAGGAGATAGATATATTAAGGGCTTTTGCATGGATAGAGGTAAGTACACTCTGTGGTGATTCTCTTAACATATTGTTTGATGATTGATAGTTGTTGTGAGAGTCGGTATATATATATAAATATAATGGTATATATATAGATATATATATATATATATATATATATATATATATATATATATTTATTAAATATATTTTGTTGAGATATAATATTGAGATATTGAAAGCATGATAAATATGAAATCATGATTATTGAGATGAGATTGATGGATTGGATGTGAGATGTGATTGTGTTTGATGATGTGTGCTGTTGTGTTATGCTGCCGGGTTTTGTATAATGGTAGTCGGATTTGAGATGAGATGTGATGATACATCAGATGATATGAGATGATAGAAAACCTTGGGAGCTGTCATTGAGGACTCTTCCATTGGTTTTGATTTGGGGGTATACGGGGACTCCCCCATTGATTATATTTCACTCACATTTTACGAGTTGATATGGTTGGAAACATTGGGATTTGTCATTGAGGACTCTCCCATTGGTTTCAATCCTCTGTTATACTAAACCCGGATTAGCAACCATGTTTGATGGATGTTTGTATTGTTGTGGGATGATTGTATGAGATGATATTATAATATATGCTATTTTCATATATTATATTATATATATATATATATATATATATATATATAACCCTATTTTGTTGGCGAGGTCATGTTGAGAGAATGAGTGCTTACTTGCTGAGCTTTTTAAGCTCACTCCCCTCTTCCCCCAAACATTTCAGGTAGTTCGCGAGAATAGCAGGAGCAGTACCAGATTTGGATCCACGTGCCACAGTTGTAGTTTCGGGTTGGTCCAGACATTCGAGTCGTCATTTGTATTTTTTTTTGTGTCTTGTGTTGTAAACCATAAAAGTTATGTATACTTTATGGGTTTGTAAATTGTGATGTATTATTTGTGTGTTTTAAATTGGTCGATTTGGCATATAGAATGCTTGAGCTGAAGAAGTTTATGAACCTCTTTCTAGGGTAAGGCCCGCTCTAGGGAGGGGGTCGTGACAGATTTGGTATCAGAGCTTAGGGTTTTAGGTTCTGTAGACATATTGCATTAGATGAGGGTATTAAAAGGGTAGATTTGTGTCCGTAGTAAAATATTTGGACGTGGCCGTGGTACTGGTACTCAACGTGGGAGAGGGATAGCGTGACGATGCGTGAAAATTGTCGAGGAATAGTATAGAAAGACCTCACACTTAGTCGATAGATCTTGAATTTGATATAGCTTATCTGGTATTCCGCTGATTGTTGATGATATCGATGGTTCTAGACTTATACATCCAGTAGTTCTGACAAGTTGCCCACATTGTTGTTCCTGTAGTTGTATCTGACGTGATTTCTATGGTTGTACCTAACATGAACCTCCTGTCGCAGTTATAACATCGTTGTGAGTTAGTAGGTCGAAGATATTAGAACTTTGGTGTTCGAGAGATGAGAAAGAAGACTTTGTTGATACTCATATTTAATTAAACAATATTTATGATTACATTATGGAATATAACAACTTGGTTGTGTTGCAAGGACATGATCATCTTCGAATTGATAATCTTCCCATTGACATTTCGCGCGTAGGGACATATGAATGAGGCCGTCGATGATTTGGATTTCGAGACTGTCAGGAAACTTGATTTTGTTATAGCGTTGAACGATACTTCTATATGATTCTTCGATAGTAGTGAAGAGTTGCCAGTTTTTATCATTGGTATTGCTTTCTAGACTTCGACGGATTGAGTCTGCGGAGAGAGCTCTAAGATCACATGAATGGTGGAAAGTAATATCTTCTGGGAAAATATCATCGTAATCATAGTAAGCTCTAAGCTTCGGTCTAGATGGCCAACTAGTGAGTCTCCAATCAGTGAGTTGACGTGATGGTATGATTCTTATGAGATGAATTGGGTGGTAAACGATTGAATAGTCATCTGACCATTCTGGAGTAATGGTTTCGATCCAGACGGTAATACTTTTGTGTCGTTTATACCATCGATGTAAAATATTACTGACAAATGGAGGAAGTTCACTTAGGCTGGCTTCTGAGATACCAGGATAGTTGGGATGGATTGGACTTGGTCCAAGAATAAATCCATTTAGGAAACCAAGTTCAAACAAGGTGCCGAGACTCCACTGGCAATGATTGAAGAAATCATGCTATTGATGAAAACTGTGGAATGGAATCTGTGTTATCCACAGTGAACAATCGCAGAATTATTTTTGTATTGGATTAAACCATCTGTTTTTCCATTCCAAATGGTTCTAAGAATGTAACACCATCTCAAGAAGTTTGTAGGAACTCTTGCCACGATATCCATTGCAATCTCTTTGGGCAAAAGAGTGGATGGAGCTTCATTGAGACATTTGTAGATATCTCTCCAAAGATCTCGAACATATTTGGAGTCTATAACTGCTCGATCTGTGACTGGCCATTTACAAAGCTTTTGGTATATCACCTTAGCTCTGACGGATCTTGAATAAGGGTTAGGATTGGCAGAGGAGGATGCCATAAAAGAAATTTGAGTAATTCCTTAAGAACATATGCATCTTTTATAGGAAGAGATATCTATAATGAATAGATATTTTCACAGTATTCATGCATAATTGGAAGGGATAATAATTATCGCGATAATAAGATGTAAAGCAGAAATGTGAGGGACCTGCAAATCCTCTTTTTAGTAGTGGGAATCTTAAGATGATGGATTATGCGTAAACTTCCAAAAGCTCTTTACAGATGTTGTTTCAGTATGACCCATTGGTGGAGCCCTTTTCTTTTGGAGACATGATAGCTGGTTTGTAAGTTGCGGTACAGGTTAGAATAAATAATTGGGGGCATTATTCATATGATGGTGAGTGTGAGATGTATAATGATCGTTAGATTTTGAAATATTTTTCCACTGAGAAACATTTGAATTTTGGAGATAGACACGTTGGATAGAGTTTCTAAGTGACTATGTTGGATAGAGTTTCTAAGTGACTAGATTGTACTATTGATTATCATTTTTGAAAGGTCAATGAAGTTACTGATACACCGAGTAGGAAGAATGTGATTAATTTTTGAGAGTTAGACAGAGAATTTTGAGGAGATGACATTGGTAAGTTTGACTTTTGGAATGTTCGATAGTGGGAGTATTATGAAGGTTCGACACACTGTTAGATAGATTTATTATAGCACAAGCGATTTAACCAATGGGGAAAAAGGGAGAACAGATATTGGAATGGATGAGATTACTACTTTCAGATTGAGTTCAGAGAATGTATAATTATTAATGATAAAGTCGTGATACCATATACTAGAAAGCTCAAGTGGGAGATCTTGGATGAGACACACGATAATCATTATTATATGAAATTTGAGAGCACTAAGAAGTATCAAAATCTAGAAGACTTATGGAGGTTGGGAATGAAGAGAGAGATTTCAGAGTTTTTATCTCGGTATTTAGTTTGTTAGCAGGTTAAAGCAGAACATCAAATCTAGTTGGATTACTCCAGTCTTCAACTAGACCTGAGTGCCCATGGGAAAATATCGTGATGGATTTTGTGGTACGACTATCGAGGACACGGTTTGGTTATGATGCAATTGTGTGTAGTGTGGATCGATTGTCTAGGTTTGCTCATTTCCTACCGATTCGAGTTACGTGGGGACCAGAGAGACTAACAGAACTGTATGTGGAGCAGATTGTGCGGTTACATGGTGTACCGTTATCGATTGTATCGGATAGAGTTGTCGGAATTGCTTCTCATTTTCGGGAGAGTTTTGGAAGACTATCGGATCAAAGATTTCTACGAACACCTTATTCCATCCTCAAACTGACGGCCAGTCAGAGCGGATTATTCAGACATTAGAAGATTTGTTGAGATTGTGTGTTTTGATATAAATGGGAGTTGGGGTGTTTTGGGGTTGGTGCTCCGAGTGCCAATTCGGATCGTATTTATGTCCGATTCATAAATACAGACAGTTCAATTTCCCATAATATTACCAATTTTACTGGTAGCACCCTTGTCTTTTATACACTTATTCGATCTAATCTCGATTAAATGAAACTGAATCTGATTGTTGATACGTGTATATTAGACAAAGACCCTAGGATTTACAATATAGTGCGCAGTACAACGTAGTTTGTAATTGACACTGGGAAGCGCACTATTAGTTGTATATCCTTAAAAAGTTCTGGTCAAGATTTACTAACACGGGTCGGTTAGTAAATCCGTGAGACCGGTACATGTCGTATATCGTGACTTGGTCCGATGGTTTTATCCCAGTGAACCATGAGTCTCGGAGGGATTATACGTTTGCAGTGACCTCGACTTGTATAGTTTAGCGAGATTATCCGTGGTCGTCATAATCCATGAGTGGGTGGATTATGGACACGAAATCGGATTTCGTGACGGATAAACCTAAACTTAGAGAGTCCCACAATATGAAGTGTACTCGTTGAGCACTTGGGCAACTCGATATGAATAATACAGATTATTCATAATACTTCACTGGATTAAATGAGTTAATTCGGATCGTTTAATCGGTTAAACGATAACACATGCATTAGGAAATTTTTTGTCTGATAATAATTATTGTGTATTTGTATTTGATACATAATTCGATTAGATACACATTAATTATTTATCAAATAAGATTTTGACACATGCCATAAATATATGTATTTATTAATTAATGTAAATAAAAATACGTATATGTGTGTTAATTAATTGTTTAATTATTTAATAGTTAAATAATTAATATTTTAAGCCTTATCCAAATGTCATAATTGAATGATAAATGGAGAAGTTTAATTGGAGCAAATGGCATGCATTTATTAAACTTTATATATGTCTAAATGTGATTGGATAATTATAAAGTTAAATGTGAGTTTTATTTGATTAATTTCAAAAGGATAAAAATTGTCCTTATTTTTCCTTTATCTATTTGGTCAAAAAAAAAAAAAGAAGGTATTTCTTTTCAAATCACACACCTCACGCCACTTTTAAAAAGGAAAAAGGAAAATATTTTTTGATTATCTTCCACTTCTCTCCACTGCCGAAAACAAGATCCAAAAATGGGTTTTGAAAGTTTGTTTTAAAACTTGAAGATTTGAAGGAAAAATTCAAAGAAAAGGCTGAGGATTTAGGGATTTAAAGGTAAGTCTTCAACTCCTTAGGCTTAGGAATTTGATTTCTTGTTCTTTGATGGCTTAGAAGTGTTCTAGGGTTTTATTCAAATCTGAAAAATTGGGGCTTTATTGTTTGGTGGATGGATTGGAAGTTAGGATGCATGTGTGAAGTTGAAATTGGAAGAAATTGGTGTAATTGTATTCCAATTGTTCAATTGTTGTAAGACAACTTTGTTGTCATTCTAGAGTGTGATAACCACTCTTATTATACCTAGAATTGTTCTAGAGTGATTCATATGTGTGGTGACTCAATTGGTGTATGATTAATTTGATTAATATTGTGTTAAAATTGGCTTTAAGCATGAAAAAGTGGACTGTTTTGCATCCAGATCAGACCTGGAAAAGTTTCTGTTTTTGGGATGAAAATGTTGTCTTTTGAATGTTTTGGATGAGTTTTGGGAGTTGGGACAATTGCCGGAAAGTGTTTCCGACTTGAAATAAGCGAAAACGGCCAAAAATGGGGTTACCGGGTGGATTTTGAGCCAACCGGGTGACGGCTGTGAAAACAGTGATTCCGTCACTGTTTGGGCAGCCCATGAACTGCTCCGACACTATTGGATCTGACCTGGGCAGTTTCCATAAGTGTCGGGTAGTCGGTTCGGTCAAAAACGCATTTTAGGCAATTTTGCGGAAAAACAGTTTTCGTAAAAGTTTCGCGAGTTTTCAACTTGTTTATGTTAATATTTGATATTAAATAATAGGTTTATGTGAAATATGAATAAATTATTCATATTAGATATTGATTAATTTTTCGGTATTTTGAAAAAGTTTTAAAATACGATATCGCCCGAACCCGCGCTTCCGCTGCGCCCCATCGCCCAAAACCCCAACAAAAATGGTATCAGAGCAGGTCTGATGCTTCATCCATTACATTATTCATGCTTGATATATGATATTTAATCCAATTATTGTTCGCACATGCTTGATATCTAGATATGTTTCTTAACTTTTCAATTCTACGCTAACGGAAAATGTAACAAAATTTAATAGTTAAATTGAGTTATATTTCATATAGGTAGAGTTGAATTGTTTAGAAAATGATTTAGATTAAAAATTCTGCATTGGATGTAGAGTTAAACTTTCGTAGGAAAATCCCCGCTTTTAAATATGGCTGTAAAGTAACGTGTATTGGATACATGTTTCTTGGTCCGCCTTGCCAGTACGGATGCAAATGATTCCTGATGCTATAGCTGTATCGTGCCAAAGCTGTGCAGTTATGGTTGATGGTAGTTCATTTACGCCGGTAGAACTTATATGATAAGAGACAAATTCAAGTGAAAGTGGAAATCCTGAACGTGCCAAAGCTGTCAGGACTACACCGGTAGCTTGAGTTTGTCATTGGCAGTGTAGCCTTGATATGCCTCCCTGTGAACGTGCCAAAGCTGTCACAGCGAGAAACGGTCAGGACCAAAACTAGGAGTCACTAGTGAGTGATTGACAATGAGTTGTCTACCTAATGAATATACGTAGGCGGAAACGTGCCAAAGCTGTGAGTCGAAATATATTCATGGGATCCTACTCTCACTATGGAATTCGATTTACTTATTGAATTCCCGTTGTCCGTTGGGGATTACGGTATTACGTAAAGTAGTGGGAGACACTGCAGAGTTTAAAATCCATAGCTTAAGCAGTGTGTAATATTTTGGAATTTACTGTTTTCGTTTTCCTTTTATCTATATAGTTTATAGATTTATGCTTCTTATCCACTGCATAGTATATTACCTGAATATATAGGTTTTCTGACTTTACTTATGGTTGCGTAGTTCTAGAATAGGTTCTAGAAAGACAGTAGACTTAGATATTGTTAGATTAGTTAAAACCATCGGGAACTATTGTTCCGATTTTCTTAAAAATCAAGATGGTTTGTGACTTAGTTTCTAAGTCACGATAGGTAATCTAGATAGATATCTGGTTTAGGATATTATTTTATATAGAATTGTTTCTTATGCAGTAAGAATTGACTTGAATAGTTCATGTCTCGAGATTCTTGACTGGCATTAAGAAAACCCTTAAGTATTTGTTTATCTTTAATGACGTTTTTTGGCTTTTAGTGACTTTTAGAAGTCACGTGTTTGACACAGTTTGCTAATCAATTATTTGCAATTGTTGTAAATAATTGAACGTAAATTATAAAGCTTGAGAAATGAGATGTGTATAGTTGTGTACAGAGAATATCGATTCTCACAATACGACAACTGTAGGTATTGGATACCGGATCTCCCATCTAGTTAATTAAAATGTTTAATAACACTGTTTTGATATTTGATATCAGAACTTGTGACTATTGGATAGTTACTTGTTCTGTATAAACAGTTGTTACATATTTTAAGATGACTAGTAGTGTCATTAATGAAAGATAAACATTAAGAAAAATATTCGGTAAAATAAATAACTTAGAACTGTGCGTTATGAGATTTTATCATAAAAACATTATATGCTTGTTCCTTATGGTAAAGGATGGCTTGATACAAGATCATACCATATATCCTTTTCCATTTAATGAATATTGTATTCAGGTTGTGATTAAATCTCATTTAACCGATGATTGTCATTGAACCACCAACTAATTAAACTAATACATTGGATGTATGTAGTTTAACGAATTAGAAATTGCCTAGATAGTTTTCTTTACTCCGTAACGTAGTTAATGATTTGTCATAACTTGGTTACGTGTTTCTATTAGAGAATATATTGAACGTCTTGAATTGTTCAAGAACTGTCAATATGTTGCTAATGAAACTTGGATAGAATATTTTGAATTGTTCAAAGATATTTTATTTGAGGTGTTGAAAACTATAAAATTCATCGTGAGTCTTTGAATTGTTCAAAGATGTTTGATATGATCAAACACATGAATTTAAGGTAATTTAGTTCTAAGGTTATTTAATCAATATGATTCTTACTCAATATTAAACTTCCACGATTCTATTTTGATGGAATTGGTTAGTGGGAGTTGTCCAATCTTATATGATTTGATTCGTTGATATTGAGTGTCACTGAATTAGTTTTCAATACTTTTGGGGTTATGCTCCAATAACATTAATTCATCTCTTTAATTACTGTTCCATTCGTTTATACAATTATATATATGATATGTATAGGTAGAAAATTTGAATCTTGAAAAGTTTGAGATTTGAAACTTTCCTTTGTATAATGGTTATATAATTGAAAGTACTTGTGCCTCTGAGGTACGAGTGAAAGGTTTATCATTTATTCTATTTGATAGAATATTGTATTCTATTTGATAGAATATTGTATTCTATTTGATAGAATATCTTTTCTATGATCCCGAGTAATGAAATTGTTTTGTTACTTAGTGATTGACATTGGATGTTGACGATTGTAGAAAAGATTTGACTTTGTGAAGTCAAATGAGAGAGTGATAAACTGTAATGGAACTATATAATTAATAAGATGAAATGACCCTTAGACAATTTCTGTATAAGTTTAATAGGATGTCAGAATCATTTACAAAGTATCTGATACTTAATGGTTCTTATGTTTTCTTATCGAAGAAAATTATCCTATAACTTATAGTGGGAGCGATATTTGATATCGATTTCGGAAATTACCATTGAACCATAGATCTAAGATTGTTCATGGCTTACGACGATCAAGTTTAGAACTTGATTAAGCTTTCTTTATGAATAGTTCATAAAATATGTGCAAATTGTTTGCGCAGCAAAAGCGAAGTAGGCTTGATAAATGTTTGACCTTTATAGTATGACAATGGGAAAGTTATACCCAGTAGTCTATTGTAGATTCTGAGAAAACTTGTCTCTTGTCGTACTGTTTGGACAATTAAGGATTTGTTGGTTAATGTTAATATAAACTGTATTTTGGCTAAGGATGCAAAGTGGCGTTCTTGAATGATTTCTTCGAATGAGAGATCCGTTGTGATTTCTTTGTTTGAAGAATTTGTTCTGGAATGGCCCTAGAGTTTGTATTCTACTAAGATCACCGTTTGATATACTAGCTTGTAAGCCTATTGTAGACTCATATAAGTTTTTCGGAAATCTGTGTTCTCTGATTTTGATATTAGTCAGATTGTCTGGTTTTATTGAAGTATAGAGAATACGTATTTGTCAGTAGGGTCAGTGGCAGCATACAAATTTCTTTATAGTATTATATATCCTTAAGTCTTCTTTTCTCCGTGGAAGCAGTGTGAGTAGTCTCTAATATTAGATATAAAGTTTTATATTAGATATAAAACTGAGAGACTTGTAAGATACTCTCATTAGTCACATATTAGATATGATCTAATAAAAGACACAGTAAGACTATATGTATGACAATTAGTATAACTATTTGACAGTTAACGTGTCTTTAGTATATATAGTATTCATCATTCGTAAAGGATGATTCCTTTGTCGAAAGAGAGATTGATTAGAATATCTAGTCAATCCTATGCATCATTGGATGATAGCGTAATGAATGCTATATTATGTGCGATTAAAGATATCAATTTAATCGTAATTGTTACGAGTTATTTTGATATGTTATAGACCATATGATGAGTCTTGGAACAAGTTCTTTATTAACTATGAGATATTAAGAACGAGTTTCTTGTTCATGGAGAATTTAGTCAGCAACCATAAGGTCAGATTAGTTTTGATTCTAATAATGACAATAGATGGTCTATGTCATATAAAGTCAGAAAAGATGCAATGGGAGTGTCACCGTTGGTTCTACTGAATTAGTGGAATCAGTTGCAACTTATGAAGTATTGACTTATGAAGTTGCAAAGTGACCTCAATGATTAGAAGTGTTGATATTAGTTTTGTGCTTACGGTTGTCTGCAAAGTATTTGGATTTAATCTCTAAATACATAGACAACTCAGTAGCTATAGCACAATACTGATATAGCATCTGAGTCATATTGAAGAGGAATTTGGATTCTACAAAATATGAATGATGCTGGATTAGGAAAACGATTGGGTTTGTTTGACAGACTCGATTTGTTAAAGCAGCTTACTTGATTCTTGCCTACCTTGATGCTGAGCTCTTGCGAGTGAGTTGGAATAATGACATATGAGATGAACCTAGTGAGTGATACTAGGATGGATGTGGCACTAGCAAGAGTAGAGATTGTTGGAGTTGTGCTGAGTGCCAGATCGTGATACAGATTGTCTCCGAGTGCCATGATCGTATCCGATTCATAAATACAGACAGTTCAATTTCCCATAATATTACCAATTTTACTAGTAGCAGCACCCTTGTCTTTTATACACTTATTCGATCTAATCTCGATTAAATTGAAACTGAATCTGATTTAGTGATACGTGTATATTAGACAAAGACCCTAGGATTTACAATATAGTGCGCAGTTACAACGTAGTTTGTAATTGACATTGGGAAGCGCACTATTAGTTGTATATCCTTAAATAAAGTTCCTGGTCAAGATTTACTAACACGGGTCGGTTAGTAAAATCCGCTGAGACCGGTACATGTCGTATATCGTGACTTGGTCCGATGGTTTATCCCAGTGAACCATGAGTCTCGGGAGACTCGTATAGACATGTAGGTGTTTATTTGATAAGACACTGAACGACTCACTGAAGGTTTCCTAATAGATGGTACACCAACGTCAATAGGAACCTTCTCGAGTTGAGCGAGTATAGTGGTCCTTCGACTTGAGATACCACAGTGGGATATATGAGTTATCCTCCACACTTTGATGGCAGTCACGTCAACGATCTAGTCATGATCAGACCTCCGCATGTTCGTTGGGTGTGGACTGATGCTCATGATATCCTGTGCGTATCAAGATATGATCCGTCAGTCCTGTGTACAGGGCATAGGCATCCTCACGTGTTTACGATCTAGTAAATCCATGGCCGTGGTATAACGTCGGAAATCAGTTCTGAGTGTTATTTCATGATCGTAAATTAAAAGTCGATTGTATTATACCGAACGGATTTCACGTTCTGATCTATATCCCAGGTATAATACGGATAGCCTGTGACAGAGGGATTATACGTTTGCAGTGACCTCGACTTGTATAGTTTAGCGAGATTATCCGTGGTCGTCATAATCCATGAGTGGGTGGATTATGGACACGAAATCGGATTTCGTGACGGATAAACCTAAACTTAGAGAGTCCCACAATATGAAGTGTACTCGTTGAGCACTTGGGCAACTCGATATGAATAATACAGATTATTCATAATACTTCACTGGATTAAATGAGTTAATTCGGATCGTTTAATCGGTTAAACGATAACACATGCATTAGGAAATTTTTTGTCTGATAATAATTATTGTGTATTTGTATTTGATACATAATTCGATTAGATACACATTAATTATTTGTCAAATAAGATTTTGACACATGCCATAAATATATGTATTTATTATTTAATGTAAATAAAAATACGTATATGTGTGTTAATTAATTGTTTAATTATTTAATAGTTAAATAATTAATATTTTAAGCCTTATCCAAATGTCATAATTGAATGATAAATGGAGAAGTTTAATTGGAGCAAATGGCATGCATTTATTAAACTTTATATATGTCTAAATGTGATTGGATAATTATAAAGTTAAATGTGAGTTTTATTTGATTAATTTCAAAAGGATAAAAATTGTCCTTATTTTTCCTTTATCTATTTGGTCAAAAAAAAAAAAAAAGGTATTTGACTTTTCAAACCACACACCTCACGCCACTTTTAAAAAGGAAAAAGGAAAATTATTTTTTGATTATCTTCCACTTCTCTCCACTGCCGAAAACAAGATCCAAAAATGGGTTTTGAAAGTTTGTTTTAAAACTTGAAGATTTGAAGGAAAAATTCAAAGAAAAGGCTAAGGATTTAGGGATTTAAAGGTAAGTCTTCAACTCCTTAGGCTTAGGAATTTGATTTCTTGTTCTTTGATGGCTTAGAAGTGTTCTAGGGTTTTATTCAAATCTGAAAAATTGGGGCTTTGTTGTTTGGTGGATGGATTGGAAGTTAGGATGCATGTGTGAAGTTGAAATTGGAAGAAATTGGTGTAATTGTATTCCAATTTGTTCAATTGTTGTAAGACAACTTTGTTGTCATTCTAGAGTGTGATAACCACTCTTATTATACCTAGAATTGTTCTAGAGTGATTCATATGTGTGGTGACTCAATTGGTGTATGATTAATTTGATTAATATTGTGTTAAAATTGGCTTTAAGCATGAAAAAGTGGACTGTTTTGCATCCAGATCAGACCTGGAAAAGTTTCTGTTTTTGGGATGAAAATGTTATCTTTTGAATGTTTTGGATGAGTTTTGGGAGTTGGGACAATTGCCGGAAAGTGTTTCCGACTTGAAATAAGCGAAAACGGCCAAAAACGGCGTTACCGGGTGGAGTTTGAGCCAACCGGGTGACGGCTGTGAAAACAGTGATTCCGTCACTGTTTGGGCAGCCCATGAACTGCTCCGACACTATTGGATCTGACCTGGGCAGTTTCCATAAGTGTTAGGTAGTCGGTTCGGTCAAAAACGCGTTTTAGGCAATTTTGCGGAAAAACAGTTTTCGTAAAAGTTTCGCGAGTTTTCAACTTGTTTATGTTAATATTTGATATTAAATAAATAGGTTTATGTGAAATATGAATAAATTATTCATATTAGATATTGATTAATTTATTCGGTATTTTGAAAAAGTTTTAAAATACGATATCGCCCGAACCCGCGCTTCCGCTGCGCCCCATCGCCCAAAACCCCAACAGGGTGAACATTTGCATTTGATCGAGTTCGCCTATAACTATAGCTTTTTGACTAGAATTGGCATGACTCCATTTGAGGCTTTACGAGAGAGGTGATTTAAGACTTTTGTTTGTTGGGGCGAGGTTGGAGATGGACAGATTCTTGGCTCAAACTTGGTAGATATGACATCTGAGGATCAGGTTGATCCGAGCGAGACTGTTGGTTGAGTAGAATCGATAGAAGAGTTTTGTAAACAGTAGG
The DNA here is from genome assembly GCA_019454045.1 of Zanthoxylum bungeanum. Taxonomy (NCBI): domain Eukaryota; kingdom Viridiplantae; phylum Streptophyta; class Magnoliopsida; order Sapindales; family Rutaceae; genus Zanthoxylum; species Zanthoxylum bungeanum. The sequence continues at coordinate 34,775 of SKCR01037763.1, forward strand.
GGGTATGATCTCGAGTACCAAATTGGGGATACAATATTCTTGAAAATTTCTTATTGGGAGGGAGCATTGAGGTTTGGTCGGAAGAGAACGTCTTCTTCGAGCTGTAATGGTTCTTTTGAGATTTTGAAGAGAGAGAGAAAAATGACGTATCGTCTAGCATTACCATCGGAATTAGAAAGGGATTCATAAAGTGATTCGTATATTTGTTCTAAAGAAGTTTATACTAGACCCTTCTCAGATTCTAATCAGTCAACCGATGGAGCCGAGCGGGAACTTGACATATAAGGAAAACCTATGAAGATCATAGATTGAAATGTTCAAGAATTGAGATCAAGACGTAATCCTTTTGTGAAGTTCATGAAGTCTAATCATCACATCCAAGAGATGACTCGGGAAGTGAAACGGGTTATAAGGGAGGAAGACTCAGAGCTGATGGAGGATTTAGAAATTTCGAGGACGAAATTTTTGTAAGGTGGGTAGATTGTAATACCACGTGTAAAAAAAAATGCTTTTGAAAGTCTTTAAAAGAGAGACAGAAGGAGACGCGTTAATGGGAAGCAAAAGGGAAAAAAATAAATAATTTCTCTCTCTCATATTTTTCTCTCTTCCACATCTCTCTCTCTGCCTAAACTTTAATTCGCCGTTGCCGCTCCTCCGCCGGTCACCTTCAGCCACGCGCCGGTCCATCGGAAAGCTGCCGACGTCAGCTTTCCAGATCCGCCGAGATCAACGCCATAGGATGCCAGACGCGCCACCACGCTCCGTCTGAAGGGAGCGACTCGTCGCCGTCGTTTCTGCTTTTTTCGGCCATCTTCGGTCACTTATGACGGCCACTGCCGGCGAGTGGGTACTTTTCAGGCCGAGATCTTTCCAACGCCGGTGGTCACTTCCGGATCCGACATCGTTTGGGTTGTTTTTCGTTTTGTAATTACCGATAATTCGGGATTTGTACTGGAAGTTGAGATCCGACCGTTGGATCGGCGATCCGAACATATCAGATTATTGCTCTCGATTATACGAGCGTTTTGGTATATATATATCCACCATTGGAAGTATCTGGTTGTGGAGCCCAATTTTTGGTTGTGGGGCCCGATTTTCGTTGTGGGGCCCGCTGGTCTCGTTAAGAGTATCAGCAAGTTCCGAAGCCGTTCTTCGCTGTGATCCTTGAGATGTTGCTGACCAGTGGATCTTTCTTTGAGAGGTTTGGAGATCGTTGGAGCTCGGTATGTGATTATTATCATTTTGGGGGTGTAAATGATAGAATGGAAAGTTTTGGACATAATTGTAAATTTGCATAATTAAGAGGGTAAATTTATAAATTCTGGATTTTAGGGGTTAAATAGTAATATTTAAGAATTGTAGGACTATTTGGGCATATTAGAAAGTTTAGGGGTTAAATCGTAATTTTGGATAATTGAGGGACCTGATCGTAATTTTATATTTTTCAGATTCTTAGCGAGGAGATAAATATATTAAGGGCTTTTGCATGGATAGAGGTAAGTACACTCTGTGGTGATTCTCTTAACATATTGTTTGATGATTGATGGTTGTTGTGAGAGTCGGTATATATATATATAAATATAATGGTATAATATATATATATATATATATATATATATATATATATATATATATATATTTATTAAATATATTTTGTTGAGATAAAATTTGAGATATTGAAAGCATGATAAATATGAAATCATGATATTGAGATGAGATTGATGGATGGATGTGAGATGTGATTGTGTTTGATGATGTGTGCTGTTGTGTTATGCTGCTGCCGAGTTTTGTATAATGGTGGTCGGTTTTGAGATGAGATGTGATGATACATCAGATGATATGAGATGATAGAAAACCTTGGGAGCTGTCATTGAGGATTCTTCCATTGTTTTTGATTTGGGGGTATACGGGGACTCCCCCATTGATTATATTTCACTCACATTTTACGAGTTGATATGGTTGGAAACCTTGAGATTTGTCATTGAGGACTCTCCCATTGGTTTCAATCCTCTGTTATACTAAACCCGGATTAGCAACCATGTTTGATGGATGTTTGTATTGTTGTGGGATGATTGTATGAGATGATATTATAATATATGCTATTTCATATATTATATTATATATATATATATATATATATATATATATATATATATAACCCTATTTTGTTGGTGAGGTCATGTTGAGAGAATGAGTGATTACTTGCTGAGCTTTTTAAGCTCACTCCCCTCTTCCCCCAAACATTTCAGGTAGTTCGCGAGAATAGCAGGAGCAGTACCAGATTTTGGATCCACGTGCCACAGTTGTAGTTTCGTGTTGGTCCAGACATTCGAGTCGTCATTTGTATTTTTTTTTTGTGTCTTGTGTTGTAAACCATAAAAGTTATGTATACTTTATGGGTTTGTAAATTGTGATGTATTATTTGTGTGTTTTAAATTGGTCGATTTGGCATATAGAATGCTTGAACTGAAGAAGTTTACGAACCTCTTTCTAGGGTAGGGCCCGCTCTAGGGAGTGGGTCGTGACAATACACCAAGCGGACGGATCTCCGCTAGTAGCCTATGAGATCGGCTACCCCACTTAAGGGCGGATCATATCATCATGTTAGTCTCTCCGCTTTGTGAACGCCCAGATTATTTACAAAACTATGACTGAACGTTTGAGAGTAATGATTCTCATAAGGCGTGGAAGCCATCATCTTATTACTCCAAGGGCTTTATTACAGTGTTTGATGATTCATATAATTTATGTAAGACACGTATAATAAAGATTGTCATTTTATTAATTAATGAAAAATATTACAAATACACGTACATATAGCCCATCCATAAGCTGGGTATAGAGCATATCCCTTACATTTTCCACCTTAAAAAAATATGAAAATTGATACATTTTTGAAATTTTGGTTGGAAAAATGACAAAATCAAAATATTATAATTTTTTTAGATTTTTACATAATTTAGGGTGGAGTAAAGATAATTTCCCTAATCTTAATTATAATGATAGTCTAAGTGGGACATTTTATAAAAAATTTACATGACAAAATATTTGTACTTTGCGTATATTCGGACGATAAAAAATTCATATAAACCTGACTTGATAATGATTTTATAAATATATATAGTTAACACTAAACTAGCCTATTTATTAATCAATCTTACTCCTACTCCTGGCCACATGACACGAAAATGATTTAAAAAATTGAAAATATGACTCATTAAATCTTGTCAATGACAAAAAATGATCATTCTAATTTTTGTTTACTTTAATAACCAAACACATGACTTTTGGACTAAATTATCCTTGGCTAATAAAAACCATAAACTTTAACATCTCTCAAACCCTTTAAATACATTATGGGTATGTATTAAACGTGTTTTTTAGTGTTTTTTTTTTTTTTTGCAAATGGTCCTTTTGAAATACTTACTATGTGTAAATAGAGAAAAAAGAAGTTAAAATTCGGCAAAAATAGCTAATTCTTGATAATAAAGACAAAATCTTGAAAAAATGGTCGTCCAGGCGAATGACATTAAGGATTTTCTAAACAAAGTTAATTAAATTGAGATTTGGACTTTAGTAAGTTTATGTTGAGATTTATTTGAACATTCACCGCAACAAACAACCCTATTGCTAATATTTTTGTTAGGAGCGGAAGAGAAAAACTTATGTAAATCGTCGAATCAGTAAATGACACGTATTCGAAGAGAAAAATTTATGTAGATCGTCGAATCAGTAAATAACATGTATTCCAATTATTATTTTCTCTGTTTTGATTTGTTATTTTCAAAATAATTAGAATATATGACATTCATTAATTGGAAGGGTTGTCCTATATAAATTTTTCTCGGGATGAGGAGCCCCTAAGATTAAACGGACTTCGGCTATGTAAGATTTAATTGTTTTAAAGGTTTTTTAGTCTTTAATTTTAATATTTTTATAATTTGACTCCTTAAAATTTATTATTATTATGATTATTTGACCCCTAATTTTTATCTTTAACTATGCCTCTATGACATATTATGCTCCCGATAACACTGTCAGAGCCCTTTACAGGGAGCAGACCTGAAATTTTATTAGAATGTTTGTACTAAATTAATGAAAATTTTTAATTTATTAATGAGATTATTATAATTTGACTTCATTGAATTATATATATATAATATATATATATATTCTTACGAAAATCAAATTTTATTCGTACTAAATAAAAGTTATATCTCCGCCACCACTCAATAATTAATATATGCTTTTTATAAAAATATGAAAGAAACGTCAGATAAACATAAAAGATTGTGATATGTTTTTACAAGGGCGGTTTGTCTTCCATGATAAGAAAACATTGTCGAAAATGTAACACGGGAGGACATTGTTAAATAACATTTCTAGAGTTTGAGTCTATTTTTTTTTTTTTTTTTTTTTTTTTTTTTTAATTTAAGATCAGTTTGGGAGTGTTACCAAAGTAATAACACTTATATTTTATAGTATTTTTTTTTTTTTTTGAAATCGTTGGAAACTCCGCAGCCAAACCACCCATTTCGGACTTAAGTGAAGCAGATAAAACCCCCAGCTATTTCAAACTCTTATAAGAAATGCATTCTCTAAATTCGAACCCAATAACCCTACCGACACACATAACAAATGGTTCTTTTACTCCCAAGTATAAGAGTGTCGAAATAATAAAATAATCTGATAAGTCCGGGGTCGATTCCCATGGAATAGATTTAGTAAAATAAAATAACAAGTTGAGTCAAAATACAAAGATTTGATTTGTTTGAAGTGATTGGAAATTATAAAAATTGTATTGCAATAATAAAATAAGTACTGAGGTTAGAGGATCCACTTTTAATATTTCAAATTTAGAAATCTTACTTTTTATAATATATAAATTGTCATTATTACTCAATTAATTTATTTCAGGAATTAATTATGTCAAAATAAATAAAACCAGCCATAAAGGCGGTGATATCTTTTGTCTATAACAAGTCCAGTTAGGTACTCAATTATGCCAAATAAATCAAACCAGTCATATAGGCGATAATAAAGATTGTCAATAATTAATCCAGATTTTAATTAAATATTAATTATTAAATTACAATTTAATTATTATAATATAAGTGAGATTAATTTATATTTTCATATTAAAAGCTTCATCCTTTACCCCACTAGGATGAAATTAGCTACTCATAATTTGAATAAAAACACTCATAATATTATTATTGAAAGAAAAAGAAATTAAGAAAGCTTTAAAAAAAATAAAACACACAAAAACTAGAACATCACAAATTTTCAGAGAAAACTATGAAATTCAGGCTACTTAACTGAGATGCTGAGCACCTTTATTTATAGATGGCTCAGCACCCTCCAACAATTTGCATTGCATAATTGCAATTCAAATTTAGTCAAGCAATGGGTGTTGGCAACTTGGTCACATAAATGGATTTTGATGACGTCAACGCGAAAGAAGACTTCGATGTACAAATACGAAGCAATACAAAAAGTGTCGAAGCATATGGGGTGAAGAGCGAGAATGTGAAGACTTGCGGCAAAAACGAAGATATATTGTGAAGTCTTAGCTTAGGATTTAAATTGTAATGTGAATTGTAATATTCAAGTGCGTAAGCTCATAGGGATCATGCACATTCACTTAGATGCATTAGGATCATGACAAAATGCCTTAAAACCTTCATTACTCTGCATTTTGGTCTGAGACCGGCATACCGGTCCCTTACCGGTATCCATACCGGTGAGATGCTTTATTATGCATGCTCACTGGAACCGGCATAGACCTTACCGGTGAGCCCAACGGCTAGTTCCCTTACTGGAACCGGCAAGCCCTAAACCGGTCTTCATACCGGTTACCTTTCCGGTCTAGCTCTTCATTGTACAAACATACTGGAACCGGCACGGACCATACCGGTCCTAATATCGGTTTCCATACCGGTCTAACGTATACTTGCCCAAAAGTAATATAGCCGTTAGTATCCGTTGGAAACCCTGACCGGCATACCAATCTCCATACCGATTTTCAAACCGGTCTTGCTGTAAGTTGGGGAATACTTTGCATTTTATTATAAATAGAACCCCAACTCATTTGTGCTTGGTTAGAGACTTAGAAAACCTTCATACATATTCTACCAAGGCAAATACAAGAGTGTCAAAAACCTTCATATACTTAAACACTCATACAAGCTCACACACACTACACCTTAATATATTTAGTAGTGAGCTTAGAACACTTGGGTTTGCAACTTACACAATCTTCTTAACATTTGTAAGTGCCCAAGTGTGTTTTACTATTTATTTATCAAAACACTTGTGGTTGCGAAATCCCATTAGTTTGGGCAGTTGTAAAGGTTGTGAGTGCGCATACGAACAAAACTCAAAAGTGTAAAAGGTTCGGAGTGCGCCTTTGCGGAAAACTCTTGGTTACGGGTGAACCATAAAAACTCAATTTTAGTGGAAGTCTTCAAGCGAGGCTTGGGGGAGTGGACGTAGGCACGTTTGGCAGAACCACTATAAATCGCAGTGTCGTATTTCTCTTTCTCTTAACTTTTACTTATTTGCAAGTTTATTTACATTTATATTATTGGATAGAAAACTTGCACATAGGTTATTATTTACAATAGAGAAAATTAACCTAAGAGCCTATTTGGTAATAAGAGCTTAAAATCAGCAAAGATTTTATAATTCCGCACTTATAGCAATAATCCAATTCACCCCCCCTCTTGGGAAATAGAGATTGTTTGTCGCTATTTCTTATAGGGAATTTCAATGGGGTGGATTGGCCATTTATATTATTATATTTTTGTTGTTGTTGTTTTCTTCTTGTTTTTTTTGCTTTAATAATTACATATAACACACATTGAATATTTCATCAATTTCGGCCTTGAAAACCTCAGAACTAGAAAATCTTGTCAACAGTAAAGTTGTAGATATTTGCGTCTTTTTTCATTTGAAACTAGAATCACCTCAATCTAATATCGGAGTAAGAGGTTATGGCCAAATACGATAATTGCGCAAAGTTGACATTTCCAAAATTGTACAATGTTAGAATGCCCTTAAAAATTTATGGCCTCTAAGCTCAAACTGTCATATCCATTTTTCTACTTATGCATCCAAAGTATTATTTCACATATATAAAATAAAAATCAAAATAAATATATAAAACATAATTTAATTATTATTTCACAAATGTGCTAAATTAAGGGGATTAATGAAACTACAATTGTAAAATGATTAATTTTTTCTTTTAATAAATATGCACTTTTTAGTGTTCATCACATCTCCCAACCATCTTATTACTAGTCCCTAGTAATTTAAGCGAAAACTAAAAAAAATTCTTATCAAGTTAGTAATTGTTTCCCTTTTTTTTTTTTTTTTTTTTTTTTTTTCTAAATTATCAAATAAGAAAATTTTCATGTACTTTTTACCCTTCTTCCATACACCCATAAGAGAAAGTATCAATCAATTCATTGTGCCCACAATATTCCCATGTCTTGTTGAAAAAGAGTAATATTTTGCCCTAAAATTATATTAGAGTTCACATCTTTTGGCAATGAGAGATTATTTATAAATATAAAAATATTTTTTTTTAAAAAAAGATAATAATACATCTTCAATCCTTGTAACGAGCTTTGGGCCAGTGACCCCCAAACCAGTTGGCTTAGGGCACCAGGTGTTAAGACACCCATACAGACTTAATTGCTCAGATCTCAGATGTTAAAAGAAGAAGTGTCTGATTTCCTTAAGCTTTCTCTTTAACCTATGTAACGAGCTTTGGGTCAGTGACTCCCAGACCAGTTGGCCTTAGGGAACTAAGTGTTAAAACACCCATACAGACTTAATTGCTCGAGTTAGAGAGGCTACGAAATCAAACTTATTTAAAAATATTTTTTTTACGAACTCAAGCTCTACCATTTTACGCGAACAATCACTGCTTACTGAGGCAAGATGTCCGATTACTAAGTAAAAACTTGATTATTATCATTTTTTTAACTAACTCAAGTTCTACCGTTTTACTTGAACAATCATTGCTTGTTGAGGCAAGATGTCTGATTTCTAAGTGAAAGCATGGTTAGTTTTTTTTGAATAAAAACACAAATTCTGTTGCCTTTAGGTGCTGCCTCCAAGAAACTAGAGAACTGAATATTACAAAATTTTCACTTACAACCCATGTTCATATGTTTGATGAGTGGTAAATGTATCACTATTTCCCACTCATTTGACCTAATATTTTGTATAGTTTCTTGAGTTTTGTGAATATTTTGATGTGTTTTGTGTTATTTTGTAGATAAATAAAGTTTCAGGACATTCTGGAGGTGATTTGGGGCCAAAATAGTGAAAAAGAACACAAAAGGGCAATTTTATCATTTGGCGCGTCGCGACAGGCAGGCTGCGTCGCGACGCCTAACGTGCGCCGCACCTTGCTAACGTGCGTCGGGGACACATGTCAGAATCTGAGAAGTTTGACTTTGCTAATGTGCGCCAGACTTTGCTAACGTGCGCCGTGCCACGTGTCAACATCACAATCGATCTGCTAACGTGCGCCGTGACACGTGTCATCATCCTATGGTGCCGACAAACGCCATCGCCACGTGTCGACACATGTCATCCCGCGTGTCAGCCATGTCATCATCCACGTCAGAAGAAGACCGAGTCAATGTGCCACGTCACCGCCACGTCATCATCAGCCAATCACAGTGTGCCACGTGTTGCAATTCTATGGTGCCGATAATCACTTTCATCATGTGTCGCCATGTCAGTGCCACGTCATCGCCACGTCAGCTCAATTATTGACTCATTTATATCCGAATTGCCACGTGGCAGATAAGAATCTGAAACGGACCAATCAGCGCTTCACACGTCAGCGCGTCGCGACGCAAGAAGAAACGTGCGCGTGGCTTATTGACGCCTATAAATAGAGCTCGAAATTTCAGTTTCAGATGTACCTTCCTCTCTGAATTCTCTGATGTAAATAGAGAGTTTTCTATTTAGTTTATTTTAATTTCAGTTTTGTAATTAATTTTAATTACGTTCTGTAATAGTAATAGTAATTTACTTTCTTTACTTTTACAGTTTTTACTATTCAACCATGAGGAGGTAACTTCCCCCTGTTAGGGTGAAAGGTAATTCTTTTACTATTGCTATTTAGATTAATCTCCCTTAATTATAATATATTCACTATTTAAATCTTGACTTAACAAGGATACCGCTATATTGGTCGGTTGGTAATTCATTTTAAACTGGTTTAAAACCTGACTAAGCAAGGATACCGTCAGATTGGTCGGTTGGTAATTAAACTTTCTTTTCGCCTATATGGCAGGTTTATGGACAAATTTTGATACCGCCTATATGGCTGGTCGGACTTAATTTGACTTAATCAGGTTACCGCCTAAATGGCTGGTTGGTAATATCATCACAAGTTAATATATTATATTAAGGGAGATATCTAAATTAGTAGTAGTAAAAGTTGATCATTTCACCTTAGCATTTTATTTTATTGTAATTTACTTTTCAGCTTTTACTTTACCGAATTACTTTTTAGCATTTGTACTTTATGTCTTTTATTTTACTAGCCATAGTTATGTGTCGTAACTAAGTTAGTTATTTAGGGTTGTGATGAATTCTAATATCACCTGTTTATAAGGGTTTATTTTATAGTTTGGGTAATTTAATGGTTTACTTATTAGTCTTAAGCTTAATGCGTCTTGTTAATTGACCACTAATAAGATTGATCTGGTAAATCTAAAATAAACTTGACAAAGAATTTTAGGTTTCAGCCTTAGACTTAATAGCCCACGATCTTCCTTGAGGATAGATAACCCTTTAATAGATTTCCTTACAGGATAGACATATACCTGTCGGGCGGGGGTAACCACAATTGGAACTTAATCTTAATGAATCCAGGTAATTTGGTTGACATAGATATATGTTCAATTGGGTTATACTGGGTATTTGCATCTGACCATCGACAAAGGCTTTTGCATAATTTCGTGTTCCAGGTTAGTAAACCGATATATTACACAAACATGAAATAACCACTTCATCTTTAAAACGATATTGGAAGAAATCACAACCCTAGATAGTTTCCTAATTTGAATTTTCCTCAACCTACTTTTGCAATTTTATTTACCTATTTTTAAATTTAAAATCATCACCATTTCAAATCAATCAATCAACCTGTTAGATACTAGTAATCATTTGACCTCATAAAATTAATAGATTAGGTATTAAGTCATCGTGGGATCGATACTTTTTATACTACTTGAATGATACGTGCGCTTACGTTATACGCGTGTGATTACGCACCAGTCAAGTTTTTGGCGCCGTTGCCGGAGACTTATTTTTCTTTCACTATTAGTTTTGGGGTTAGATACGTTACTTGTATCTAATTTTTTTTTTTACTTATTGTTTTTTTTTTGTGTTTCAGGTTCTCAGAAACTACATGAGACGAACCAGAAGCTTTGAACTCCGACCGCTCGACCTAGAAATTGAAAGAACCATCAGACAGTTGAGAAGGGAAAGGCGTGAAGGCCAAGAAGCTTTAGTCAACATGGAACCTGAACCTTTGGAGGTTGCACCACCAATCCCTATTCGAGACAGAACCATTCTGGTGGTCGACAGATTCATTCCTGTATTATAATTCCTCATTGACCAGTAAATGCGTGTGACATCAAATCATGCATTCAGATGATTCAACAGTCAGTGAAGTTTGGGGGAAAGCAACTAAAGATCCTAATACCCACATCAGTAACTTTCTGGAAGTTTGCGGCACTTTCAATTACAACTGAGAAGCTGAAGAAGCAATGAGACTGCAAGTTTTTCCATACTCCTTGAAAGACAGAGCTAAAGCTTGGCTACATTCACTACCAGTAGGTTCCATCACAACTTGGAACGCTTTAGCCACCAAATTCCTTGCAAAGTACTTTCCACCAACCAGAACTGGAAAGCTGAGGAATGACATCACATCCTTTGTACAACAAGACTCAGAAACTCTCTACGAAGCTTGGAAAAGGTACAAAGATTTGCTCCGAAAATATCCTCACCATGAGATTCCAAAATGGCTTCAAGTCCAAACTTTCTATAACGGAATTTCTGGACTGATGAGAACCACAATCGATGCTGCTGCTGAAGGAGCTTTGATGGCAAAAGGAGAAGATCAAACCTGAGACCTAATCGAAGAAATGGCCAACAACAATTCATTGTGGCCAACAGAAAGGAGCATGATCCAAAGAATTGTAGGAATTTATGAAAGTGGAGCCAATACAGTAGTTAACGCCAAGCTGGATCAGATATGCAAATTTATGGAGACTCTTACCACTGGATCCACAAGTTCACCATATGGAGGAGCACCAGAACCAAACCAACTTGAAGAGACGGTGAATTATGTCAACAATTTCAACAGACAGAGGAACAATCCATATTCCAACACACCACCTAACACGGGTGGAGGAATCATCCGAATTTTTCATGGAGCAACAATTCAGGGCAAAAGAACAATCCACCACCTGGATTCCAACAGCAGAACTATCCACCACATGGATTCCAGTAACAGAACAAAGGCCAGGAGCAGGCAAATGAACCAGGAATAGCAGAAGTGCTGGCTCAGTTAAAAAAGTACGATGCTATGTTTCAGAGCCAATCTGCTTCCATCAAAGCACAGGAGAATCAAATCAGACAACTGGCCAATGCTCAGAGTTACAGACCGCCAGGAAATCTTCCCAGCAACACAGAACCAAATCCAAGGAACCAAGGGAAAGAGCAATGTCAAGCCATTACCTTGAAAAGCGGTACTGAGATAAACAAAGATGTTGGAATCAAGGCAATAATTGAGGAAGTTCCAAAAGATGCAGTTCCACAGATGAGGAAAAAGAAGCGAAGGAAAAAGAAAAAGATCAGATCACTCCACCTCCACCTTTCCACACGACTTCAGAAAAATAAGTTGGACAAACAATTTTCTCGATTCCTGGAGGTGTTCAAAAAGCTGCATATCAATATTCCATTCGTAGAAGCTTAGAAGAAATGCCCAGCTATGTCAAATTCATGAAAGATATTCTTTCACAAAAATAGAGATTGGGAGACTACGAGACAGTAGCATTAACGGAAGAATACGGAGCCATCATTCTGAGGAAACTTCCCCCGAAGTTGAAAGATCCTGGCAGTTTCACTGTCCCATGCACCATTGGAGAACATTATATCGGTAAGGCTTTATGTGATTTAGGTGCAAGTGTTAATTTGATGCCTTTTTCTATTTACAAGAAACTACAAATTGGAGAAGCAATGCCTACCTCAGTCTCACTACAACTTGCTGATCGAACGCTCGCATTTTCGAGAGGAGTCGTTGAAGATGTGCTGGTCAAAGTCGACAAACTCATTATCCCAGCCAGATTTCATTATCCTTGACATGGAAGATGATAAAGATGTACCTATCATCCTTGGAAGACCATTCTTGGTGACAGGACGAACTGTGATTGATGTACAAAAAGGAGAACTAACCATGAAAGTTCAAGACCAAGAAGTTACCTTCAATGTTTTCAAAGCCATGAAATTCCCGAGTGAAGAAAATGAAGAAGAATGTTTCAGAATTGATGTTGTTGATAGCCTCATCCAGGATATTGATACAACTTACACGGACAAACTTGAAGCTTGCATCACCAACATGACTGACAGCGAGCTAGATGCTGAAATCCTGGAATGTATCAACTACCTTGACACACCATTCCGATTCAAATCGACAGCACAAGTGGAAAGCCTGGAACTGCCAAAGAAAGATCGAATCAAGCCTTCGATTGAAGAACCACCACAGCTGGAGCTGAAGTTACTTCCGAGCCATCTCAGGTATGCATTTCTTGGAAACTCTTCTGAATTACCTGTTATTATTTCTTCTTCTCGCTAACATTGGAGCAGGAAGAAAAATTGTTAAGAGTATTACGAGAACATAAGAGAGCCATTAGCTGGACTATAGCAGACATTCGAGGCATTAGTCCATCATTTTGCATGCGCAAGATTATGATGAATGCTGAGTACAAACCCACAGTGGAGCATCAACGGAGACTCAATCCAATCATGAAGGAGGTCGTGAAGAAAGAAATCATCAAATGGTTGGATTCTGGCATCATATACCCCATCTCATACAGCACTTGGGTGAGTCCTATGCTGTGTGTGCCAAAGAAAGGAGGAATCACTGTAGTCACAAATGAAAAGAACGAGCTGATTCCAACAAGAATGGTGACTGGATGGAGAGTATGCATGGACTACAGGAAGCTGAATAAAGCCACGTGAAAAGACCATTTTCCGCTACCATTCATTGACCAAATGTTGGACAGACTGGCGGGACAAAAGTTCTATTACTTTCTGGATGGATAGTCAGGGTACAATCAGATTGCTATCGCCCTAGAAGATCAGGAGAAAACCACTTTTACATGTCCGTATGGTACTTTTGCTTTCCGCAGGATGCCATTTGGATTATATAATGCCCCAGCCACATTTTAGCGTTGCATGATGGCCATCTTCTCATATATGTTGGAGCAGAGTATGGAGGTATTCATGGATGATTTCTCTATGTTTAGAGACTCTTTTGACCACTGCTTGCAAAATCTGGAACATGTGTTACAAAGGTGCGAAGATACAAACTTGGTACTCAACTGGGAGAAATGCCACTTCATGGTGCATGAAGGTATTGTTCTTGGACACCGGATCTCACAAAAGGGAATTGAGGTAGACAAAGCAAAGATTGAAAAAATTGAGAAATTACCTCCACCAACATCAGTCAAAGGGATTTAGAGTTTTCTTGGACATGCAGGTTTTTACTGGAGATTTATCAAAGACTTTTCCAAGATTGCTAAACCTCTCTGCAATCTTCTGGAAAAGGATGTGTCTTTAAACTTCACCAAAGAATGCCATGAAGCTTTTGAGATCTTAAAACAAAAACTGGTCTCTGCCCCCATCATTGTAGCACTAGACTGGACCTTTCCATTTGAGGTGATGTGCGATGCTAGTGATTTTACTATAGGAGCAGTTTTGGGACAACGCAATGCAAAGATTTTCCACACCTTTTACTACTCTAGCAGAACTTTGAATGAAGCTCAACTCAACTTCACAACCACTGAAAAGGAGTTGCTCGCAGTTGTGTACGCTTTTGACAAATTCTGCTCCCATCTGCTGGGTCCCAAAATGGTGGTCTACACAGATCATTCAGCAATCAAATATCTGATCACGAAGAAAGATTCCAAACCCAGATTGATCTGTTGGATACTTCTTTTGCAAGAATTTAACATGGAGATCAAAGACAGGAAAATGACAGAGAACCAAATGGCAGATAATTTATCGAGGCTTGAGAATGGAGAAACAGCTGGCAAAGAACTGACAATCAAAGAACTTTTCCAGATGAACAGCTATTTGCCAGGAACAGCAGGATGCCCCTTGGTATGCTGACTATGTCAAATTCATTGTATCAGGAAAATGGCAGTTGGAATGGACAACTCAACAAAGGAAGAAATTCTTCAAAGAAGTCAAGCACTATGTCTGGGATAAGCCGTACCTGTTCAAATGTTGTGCTGATCAATTACTGAGGCGTTGTGTTCCACATGAGGAGGTCAACAGTGTTCTGCAACACTGTCATTCGTCATCATACGGCGGACACTTCAGCGGAAATAAAACTGCAGCCAAAGTCCTACAATCAGGTTTGTTCTGGCCTACTCTTTTTAAAGATGCTTATCTTTTTGCTCTTCAATGTGATAGGTGCCAAAGATCGGGGAATATTTCGAGGAGAAATGAAGGACCATTGCAAAACATTCTGGAAGTGGAGATATTCGATGTGTGGGGTATAGATTTCATGGGACCATTTGTTCCATCATTCGGAAACCTGTACATTCTGGTTGCTGTAGACTAAGTCTCCAAATGGCTTGAAACAATTGCACTACCATCCAATGATTCAAAAGTGGTGATCAAATTCCTGAAAAAGAATATTTTCACTCGGTTCGGAACACCTCAGGCAATTATCAGTGATTGTGGCTCACATTTCTACAACAGATACTTTGATGCACTCCTATCCAAATATGGAGTTACTCACAAGGTTGCCACTGCTTATCATCCACAGCCAAATGGACAGGTTGAAGTTTCAAATAGGGAAATCAAAAGAATCATAGAAAGAACTGTTGGATCAACAAGGAGGGACTGGTCAACAAAACTGGATGACGCATTATAGGCCTATCGGAAAGCTTACATGACACCCATTGGTATGTCCCCATATCGATTGGTGTTTGGGAAAGCATGTCATCTGTCAGTTGAGCTTGAACACAAGGCGTATTGGGCACTGAAGAAGTTGAATCTTGATCCACAAGCTGCAGGAGAGAAAAGACTCCACCAACTCAATGAATTGGAGGAATTTCGCTTACAGGCTTATGAGAATGCCAGATTGTACAAAGAAAAGACCAAGAAATGACATGATAAAAAAATAGTGCAAAGACAGTTGGAACTAAGGCAGCAAGTGTTGTTGTACAATTCACGGTTGAAACTTTTCCCTGGAATGTTGAAATCCAGGTGGTCAGGACCATTTGTGATCACTGAGGTTTTACCATATGGAGCTATTGAGTTACTGGATCCCAACCCAACGAAACATTCAAGGTCTTCAGTCAGCATGTCAAGCACTACTGGGGAGAATCATTTGAGCGACAAAAAGAAAGTGTCACACTTTCAGATCCAGCCTAACGTTCGAGAAGTCACGTCTAGCAGACGACGTTAAACTTATCGCTGGCAGGGAGGCAACCCATGCAATTTGTGTATATATTGTGATCTGGTGTGTTTTATTTTTACAGGTAAAGTCATTTCATGATGGAAGAAGCTCTCGCAAATCTTCGCAAGTAATTTCCTTCTCTCCCTCAAAAATCTCTGATGAAAGTCTACAAAGCTCACTTGGAACGGATGAGACTACTGATGATCCATGATATTCCTAATGACATTCGTTGGGTAATCGAAGCACGGGTCCGATTGGCAGGTGAGTCTTCTGATCCTTTTATTTCACATCTGACTGGTTTTGGAAGAATCACCTATGCCAAGAAACGTAGAGCTAAGCAAATGGTGTTTGTTACAAATTTGCACGCTGGAATTGCAATACTCATTGTCGTTCTTTAGGAATGGTATCTAATAATCGCAAAGACAAAATTAAATTCATTAGGGATGGCTTGAGTAAGGAGTCTGTAGATGATATATCTTCAACTCTTGAGACGCATCTCATTGGATATGTTCATATAGCAATTCGCAAATTACATACACAATTCCAAAAAAAAGACAACAGTTAAGTCTCGGGAATCTGACTCAAAAAGACCCTGTTTGCCAATTTATAAGAAAATTGGATGGGAAGCTTGTCCCTGATGCATAGACGTCTATCAAGCTGTAAATTATTGTAAATATTATATCTCTTTGTATTTTTCTAATAATTGTAATTTGTTTTGTTATTTTCTTTTATTTTCTCCGACAGGATCCAGACCTTTTTGACTATCACGATTTATTTTACTGTTAACTAATAATTGTCATTTGGCAGGTACTAGTGCTATTATTTTACTCACCCTTTTTAGGTGTTATAAATTCATCTCATCATTGCACTTTTGAAGACATCAAGAGTAAGACATGGAAGCCACTTCAAGAAGACGAGTTGAAAATATCTGTGTGTTTTGCGGTACTAGTGTTGGTGTTAAGCCACAATACGTATAAGCAGCACATGAATTGGGTCGAGTCTTAGCTGCAAGGAATATGCACTTAATATATGGCGGAGGCAATCTTGGACTTATGAGGATCGTTTCAAAAGCTGTACATGAGGGAGGCAGTCACGTTTTGGGAATCATCCCAAAACCCTTGACATAAGAAAATCTTATTGGACCATCAAACGAAGAGGAACTGATCGTGCCAGGTATGTCTGAACGATTGGTAGAAATGATTAACCGTGCTGATGCTTTTATTGCTTTGCCAGGTGGCTTGGGTACATTGGAGGAAATTTTTACAGTGTTATCTTGGGCGAACTTGAACATACACCAGAAACCGCTTGGACTGTACAACGTTGAAGGATTTTATGATTTTCTTTGTGTGTTTCTTGATGATGCCCGGAGAAATGGGTTCGTGTCAAAACCTTTAAAAGAACTCATCTTCACTGCCAGAACTGCTCTGGATCTAATTGACCAAATCTTAGCCTATGAACCACAAATTGACCGTATCCTTTCAAAGATAAATTGGTCCGAGGATGATCGTGGTAAGAGGCGTCAGATTAATCTGGATCTTAACCTTTATCTTTTCGTGTAGAATTTCAGTTATCCAGGTACTATCTTCTAAACTCTTCTTCTACTGTTTAAGACATTGGGGACAATGTCTCATTTAGGTTTGGGGGAGGGGATTAGTTGATCAGTATCTTGTTTTTAGTTGTGTGTTGTTTTTATTTTTAGTCCAAAATTTTTCGAAAAATACAAAAAAATTGAAATTTTTTCAAAAATTACAAAAATATTTTGCGTTTTTGTTTTTATTTTGACTGAAAAGGTGAAATTGGTAAGAGATAGCTGTGTAAGTAGTTCCCACTCTTGATACGTATTTCAACCCATTTTCGAAACAAGTTAATTTTTGTTTATTTCTTTTTGAATTATTTAATTTGTAAATTCTCCATAAAACTGACTAAAATAGATCTTCATATACTCAGTTGGCAGGTATTATCAACATGCATGGTAACATACAGACATGAGCTATAATTGAAAAGTTTGTAATATTCAGTGCTCTAGTTTAATTGGAGGAAGCATCTCAAAAAACAATGGAGTAAAAAAAAAGCGTATGAGATCCGAGTTATTAAGTATGTAGGGGTGTTTTAACACCTAGTGCCCTAAAGCCAACTGATTTGGGAGTTACTGGCCCAAAGCTCGCTACATGGATCAAGGATGTTGCAAAAATATATATATCTGAAGTCTGAGTAATTAAGTCCGTAGGGGTGTCTTAACACTTGGTGCCCTAAAGCCAACTGGTTTGGGAGCCACCGACCCAACACTCGCTACATAGATGGAAGATAATGTATATAAATAAAAAAAATATCAAAAAATCAAAGAAAAAAAATCAGAAAAATGAGAAAAATTATTCAATTGCTACAAAAAGGTGTGAATTCTGATAAAACTTTAGGACACAAATATTACTCTCTTATCAACTGCACTTGTTACTGTTGTGGGCAAAAATAAGTTGTTTAATATTTTGTTGGCTATGTATATGGAGAATGGTAAATATAACCGGAGAATTTACTTAGTCGGTAATTTAGAAAGAAAGAAAACAACTAGTGACTTGGAGTAGAAGTTTCACCTGATTAGTCACTAACTTCTTTATTCTATTTTCTCTTGTCTTTTTGCTTTTGTGTGCATTAGTTTCACTACCTTTTTACTTTTGTAAAATGTTTATGGGTATCATTGCTGTAAACCCTCACGAGACTACAACTCGTCCACTAGGGACACCTAGGGGTTTAAAGGCTTGTTGCATACGCTAAATGTAACCGTGATCCCTACGAAAGTGGCTTCGTTAAATTTTATTTTAAAGATGTTTATATTATTTTATTTTGTGTTTTGCTCGAGGACTAGCAAAATGTTAGGTTTGGGGGTGTGATGAGTGGTAAATTTATCACTATTTCCCACTCATTTGACCTAATATTTTGTATAGTTTCTTGAGTTTTGTGAATATTTTGATGTGTTTTGTGTTATTTTGTAGATAAATAAAGTTTCAGTACATTCTAGAGGTGATTTGGGGCCAAAACAGTGAAAAAGAACACAAAAGGGCAATTTTGTCATTTGGCGCGTCGCGACGCCTAACGTGCACCGCACCTTGCTAACGTGCACCGCACCTTGCTAACGTGCACCGGGGAAACATGTAAGAATCTGAGAAGTTTGACTTTGGTAACGTGCGCCAGACTTTGCTAACGTGCGCCGTGCCACGTGTCAACATCACAACCGATCTGCTAACATGCGCCGTGACAAGTGTCATCATCCTATGGTGCCGACAATCGCCATCACCACGTGTCGACATGTGTCATCCCGCGTGTCAGCCATGTCATCATCCACGTCAGCAGAAGACCGAGTCAGCGTGCCATGTCATCATCAGCCAATCACAGCGTGCCACGTGTCGTAATTCTATGGTGCCGACAATCACTTTCGCCACGTGTTGCCACGTCAGCTCAATTATTGACTCATTTATCCGAATTGCCACGTGGCAGATAAGAATCTGAAACAGACCATCAGCGCTTGACACGTCAGCGCGTCGCGACGCAAGAAGAAACGTGTGCGTCGCGACGCGCGTGGCTTATTGACGCCTATAAATAGAGCTCAAAATTTCAGTTTTAGATGTACCTTCCTCTCTGAATTCTCTGATGTAAATATGGAGTTTTCTATCTAGTTTATTTTAATTTTAGTTTTGTAATTAATTTTAATTACGTTCTGTAATAGTAATAGTAATTTACTTTCTTTACTTTTACAGTTTTTACTATTCAACAATGAGGAGGTAACTTCCCCCTGCTAGGGTGAAAGATAATTCTTTTACTATTGCTATTTAGATTAATCTCCCTTAATTATAATATATTCACTATTTAAAATTTGACTTAATAAGGATACCGCTATATTGGTCGGTTGGTAATTCATTTTAAACTGGTTTAAACCTGACTAAGCAAGGATACCGCCAGATTAGTCGGTTGGTAATTAAACTTTCTTACCGCCTATATGACAGGTTTATGGACAAATTTTGATACCGCCTATATGGCTGGTTGGTAATATCACAAGTTAATATATTATATTAATGGAGATATCTAAATTAGTAGTAGTAAAAGTTGATCATTTTACCTTAGCATTTTATTTTATTGTAATTTACTTTTCAGCTTTTACTTTACCGCAATTACTTTTCAACATTTTTACTTTATGTCTTTTATTTTACTAGCCCTAGTTATGTGTCGTAACTAAGTTAGTTATCTAGGGTTGTGAATAATTCTAATATCACCGGTTTATAAGGGGTTATTTTATAGTTTGGGTAATTTAAAGGTTTACTTATTAAGTCTTAAGCGTAATGCGTCTTGTTAATTGGCCACTAATAAGATTGATCTGGTAAATCTAAAATAAACTTGACAAAGGAATTTTAGGTTTCAGCCTTAGGCTTAATAGCCCACGATCTTCCTTGAGGATAGATAACCCTTTAATAGATTTCCTTACGGGATAGACATATACCTGTCGGGCGGGGGTAACCTTATTTGGAACTTAATCTTAATAAATCCATGTAATTTGGTTGACATAGATATATGGTTCAATTGGGTTATAGTGGGTATTTTCATCTGACCATCGACAGAGGCTTTTGCATAATTTCGTGTTCCAGGTTAGTAAACCGATATATTACACAAACATGAAATAACCACTTCATTTTTTAAAATGATATTGGAAGAAATCACAACCCTAGATAGTTTCCTAATTTTGAATTTTCCTCAACCTACCTTTGCGCAATTTTATTTACTTATTTTTAAATTTAAAATCATAACCATTTCAAATCAATCAATCAACCTGTTAGATACTAGTAATCATTTGACCTCATAAAATTAATAGATTATGTATTAAGTTCTCGTGGGATCGATACTTTTTATACTATTTTAACGATACGTGCGCTTGCGTTATACGAGTGTGATTACGCACCGGTCAATGTTACCGTGTATGTTGATGATACCTGGCAAATGAGCATATGAAGAACAAATTTAATCAATATTATGGAGAATTCACAATTTAAATGATTCAAAAAGAAAGAAAGAAAAATAACTTGTTACGAATTAAATTGAGATACGTCGCAGGAGCAAAACTCCTTACACTGTCATCTCAAAACAACAATTCCACTTGATTAGTCATAAATTTGTTGTTAGTTTGTGTGTAGTTTTTTTTTTAAAACACAAAAGAAAATCAAAACAATTTTTTTTTTTTTTACACGTAAAATAACAACAAAGCAAAAACAACATAATAAAACTTTTTTTTTTTACATAAAACAACAACACAAAAATGAAAAAAAAATTGAAAGAAAAACACAACAATGAAACATAATATAAAAACTATGTAGTCAATTATCTTCTTCTCCCCTCAACCAAATTGAGACATTGTCCCCAATGTCTGAATAAGAAGAAACAGAGTTTAGAAGACATCACATGGTTAGTGTGGAATTGATAATTGAATCTAAGACTATTTAAAAGAAAAATTATAGATTAAGATCAAAGTCCACTCTACGCTTCTGGCCACAATCGTTATCAGACCAATTCAACTTGGAAAGAATGGGGTCGATTTTTGGTTCATAAGCTAAGAGTTTGACAATTAATTCATCAATTTTTCTTACAGTTAGGATGATATATTTTACCGGTTTCGAAATGAACCCGAGTCTTTTGGCATCATCAAGAAATACTAAAAGAAAATTGAAAAAATGGTTAATATTAAGTAGTCCAATGGGTTTTCGGTGAATGTTCAAGTTCACCCATGATGCAACTTTGAAGATTTCTTCCAACGTGCCTAGCTCACATAACAAGAAAACTGTCAAATAGCGACGGAAAAATTTCGTCTCCATTTTGTTGGTCGCAAAAAAAATAGCGACGGAAATATTTCATCCGTCGCTAAAATTATTGACAAAATTTTATTCCGTCTCTATATAGCGACGGAAATTCAGTCTCTAATTTGCGACGGAAATTATTCTATCGCTAAATAGTGACGGAAAAATTCCTTTTCTATTTAGAGACGGAATAATTTTCGTTGCTAAATAGCGACGGAAATTCCGTTTCTATTTAGCGACGCAAGTATTTCCGTCTCTAAATAGAAACAAAATTTTTTGTCACTATTTAGTGACGGAATAAAGATTCCATTACTAATTAGAGACAGAATTTCCGTAGCTATTCTATATCTATATATTTAAAAAAAAATTAAAAACGAAAATTTTAAAATTTTAGAGAGGCAGGAAATTTAAAAATTTTAAATATGCATAAAACTTTTAAAATTTTAGAAAGGAAGAAATTTTAAAACTTTAGAGAGGTGAAATTTTATAATTATATAGATGTGAGAAATTTATAAATTGTAGATAGAGTAAATTTTTAATTTTAGATAAAGGGAAAATTTTAAAATTTTTGAATGAAAGAAAATTTTAAAAAATTTACTTTTTTAATGTTATATATAAATCTTCAATTCCACAAGACACCATAATGTCCACCGCAAGCTTCGACACACCACCATCCATTTACGCCACTTTAACCCAAAAAAAATATATTAGTGTTTGTTTCTTAGGAAATTTTAAAAGTGGAGATAAGAAAAATGAGAGATTGATAATGAGAGTTGAGGTATGAAAAAATTTGATGGTATATGGAATTGAGTAGGAAAATAAAAATTTGATGGTATAACGGAATTGAGCAGGAAAATTTTGGATGATGTATTGGAGTTGAGATTTAAAAAGATTATGGTGTATATATTGAGGAAAAGATAAGAGAAGCGGGAAGATTTGTAAATTTTATAGACATTTGAAATTTTCGTAAGGGGGGAAATTTTTGAAAATATTGGAGGGATTGAAAATTTTACAAATTAGCTACGAAATTTTAATTCATTTTCATCCATCTCTATTTTTTTAAAAAAAAAGTGGCGCCGAAAGGATTAAATTTTTGGGGGGATTATAAATTTTAAAATTAGCTACATAATTTTAATTCCGTTTCTAATTAGCTACGAAATTTTAATTCTGTTTCTAATTAGCGACGGAAAATCCGTCTCTATTTTTTTAGAAAAAAAGTGGTGCCGAAAGGATTATTTTTGGGGGGATTGAAAATTTTAAAATTAGCTACAGAATTTTAATTCCATTTTAATTAGTTACATAATTTTAATTTTGTTTCTAATTAGAGACGGAAAAATTCCGTTTCTAATTACCAATTAAAATTAAAATAAAAATGAAAATTTAAAATTAGCGACGGAATTTCCATTCCGTTTCTAATTAGTTATGTAATTTTAATTCCGTTTCTAATTAGCGACAGAAAAATTCATTTTCTAATTACCAATTAAAATTAAAATAAAAATGAAAATTTAAAATTAACGACCGAATTTTCATTCCGTTTCTAATTAGCGACGGAAATTTAATTCTGTTTCTAATTAGTGACAGAATTTTCAATATGTTTCTAATTAGCGACGGAAAAATTCAGTTTCTAATTACCAATTAAAATTAAAATAAAAATGAAAATTTAAAATTAGCGACGAAATTTCCATTCCGTTTCTAATTAGCGACAAAATTTTAATTCCGTTTCTAATTAGCGATGGAATTTTCAATCCATTTCTAATTAGCGAAGGAAAAATTCTGTTTCTAATTATCAATTGTTTTTTAAATTAAATTAAAATAAAAATGAAAATTTAAAATTAGCGACGGAATAAAGATTCTGTTTCTATTTAGCCACATAATATTAATTCCGTTTCTATTTAGCGACGGAAAAATTCCGTTTCTAGATGAAATTATCGACGGAATAATAATATGTTTCTAATTAGCGACAATAGTTTGTTTCCGTCTCTAATTTAGAGATGAAATTTTTTTGTCACTAAATTTTGTCCCTAATTTCATTATTCATTTCAATTCCGTCTCAATTCTGTCGTTAAAATTTGAAACGGAATATTTTGTCCCTAAATTTCATCGCTAAAACTTTAATTTCTTGCAGTGCCACCTGGTAAAGCAATAAAAGCATCAGCATGATTAATTATTTCAGTAAGTCTTTCAGACATACCTGAGACAATGCATTCTTCTCCATTTGATTTTCTGATGAGGTTTTTGTTGGACAATTATGACCCATAGCATCACTATTTGTACATAACATGGTGTTGTTGTACAAATTAACTACGTGACAAAAGAAATTGCTCTTTTATCATTTGTAATTGGATTACCGGGATATATAAATGATAAAAGTCCATATGATTAGTACCGGATTAATAAGATATGAGACAATATTAATCCACGTAAGGTTTAATCATTAAATATCCCTAGTCGTAGTATTATCGAGACTGGACATCGATAATTCGGAATAGGCTAGTATTACACTTGTGCGTGTTATGGAAGTGTAACGACATAGTTCTCATATATTTGGGTATTGAATACTCATGCAAGTGTAATAGGAGGTTCTATTTACCAATGGTACGGAAACAGCTTCGCTCTGGATAGACCTCTCGGAATCCCATTGGTATGATGACTATGTGTCTATGGGAATCCGAATCAGGGTAGGTGTATTTGGTCTTAACCTAAGACTTGCATAGCTAATACTTGCGACAATCAGTATACTTTGGTTTTGGTCGTCCAGGGCTTTAACAGGTTCTGTGTACGCCGCTTCTGGGTATACTGAGAATCGTAGTGTATTGGGTGTGATGTCAAGATGGAAGTATCACTTCTATCATATGGAGATGATGATCACGCAAGGATACAGAACTGGTACTCTTAAGCACTGCAGTCATCGGGATAATATGACTAGGTCATGATTATCCGATTATATAGACTAGTTGCCAGTGATCCGATATATGCTTCGTACTTGGCAGACACAATTCCAGCCCCAGGCCTTGCATGTGACATCTGATAATGGATCGTAATACGCAATACTACGTATACTACGCCTGACAAAGACTATGTATTCCTTTAAAGAATATTTCTGGAGAATTGGGTAGGCACGGTGCTTTGCTAGAAGCCAACCATGTCTTGTAAATCGGCAAGAACGTGGTACCGGGTACGCATATATTCGGATAGTCCGATGACCGTATTTACTGCTAACATATCCAGGGATCTCTTGGGTCGCTTCCCAAAGATTCACCGATGATATTTGACTCGAACAGAATTAATCTAGGATTAATTATGAGAGAGAAAATTAATCTGGGATTAATTACGGCAAGAATTAATTTTGGATTAATTGCGTCGAGAATTTATCTATGATAAAATTCGTCGAGAAGAGAGAACGCGATTAATTTGGAATTAATCGGCAAAAATGAATTTTATGGAGAAATTAGATTTTACTATTTAATTAATTGGGCTAAAATAATATATTAGATATATTAAGTGAAATTAGATTTCAACGCGGAATTAAAATTAGATTTTAATTCAAGCGAACGAATTAATTTGTAAGCGACTTACGTAATAATATTGCGAGGCATTATTATTTAATTTAATTGGATTTAATTAAGTCGCAACGGTAAATTCGTTTAATTCGAAATTAAACGAACCTGGGCCCAAGCGAAGTTGCGTGTTGGATTGTCCGACTTAAATTTGGAATTGAAGTGGGGCCCACCAACTTACATCAATGTGTTTAACACTTGATGGAATTTGGTGATTGGTTGAGTAAAAGCTTGAGATTGCTTTTTCTACACTCAAACCAATTCAACACACAAACTTTATTTATAAAAGCAAGTCAAACTTTGGAAGTGAGGTGTGATTACTATTCACATCACCAATTTCTCTCTTATTCCTCATGAAGCCGTGAGCTTCTCTCCCTCTCCCATGGATTTTGTTGCAAAATTCAAGCATGCTAGCACATTAAGGAGTCAAATGAAGGTGATAGGGAGACTCACCCATGAGTTTGGAACAACTAAGAGAGCTTGAAGCTTCCATCATCCAAGAAAAAGTTTTGGACAATTATGACCCATAGCATCACTATTTGTACAGATCATGGTGTTGTTGTACAAATTAACTATGTGACAAAGGAGATTGCTCTCTTATCATTTGTGATTAGATCACCAAGATATATAAATGATAGGAGGTCCTTGTGATTTGTTACTGGACGGAGAATGATATGAGACAGTATCAGTCCACGAAGGTTAAATCATTAAATATCCCTAGTTAGAGTATTATCGAGATTGGACATCGATAAATGCGTAAAAAACTAGTATTACACTTGTGCGCGTTGTGAGGGCACAAAGGCATAGTTCTCATATATTTGGGTATAGGATACTCAACATATAAAATGACAAACAAATAGCTCAAACTGATTTGATCAGAAGAAACTGATGTGGCATTGTTGTCTGGGACACCATTAAACAAGACTCGTATATCCACACTTTTGAAGAGTGGGTACTAGGACTGATTTGATCCTAATCAAATAAAGTCTACGAATCTAGTTTATTGGGCAAAGTGCCTAAAACACCTTTACTTGGTAAAAGTGCGAATGCCACCGATCTGTTAGCCATAGTTCATAGTAAAGCAAGTGGGCCCATGTCTAGCTAGGCTAGAGATGGATATGAATATTTCGTGACCTTTACGGATGTGGCACCGCGTTATGGTTATGTGTTTCTTTTGAAACACAAATCGAAAACTTTTAAGTTTCGACACGAAATAGACACACAGATCGGCTAAAGTATTAGACCATCACGGTAAGACCGTAATGGAAAATACTTAAGTAATAAGTTTCTAATATAATTGAAAGAGTAAAATATTATTTCAAATGAGGACTCCTTCCGGAACACGTCATCCTGACGGTGTGTCCGAACTGAGTAACCGAATTTTGTTGGACATGATAAGGTTAATCATGAGTCACTCTGAGCTACTATTTCCTTCAACGGATAAGCATTAACAGTGCAGAACTTATTTAGAATAAGGTTCCATTAAAAATCTGTTTGAAAGATATCATATTAGATATGAACATAAAGGAAACCGGGTTTCACATTTCTGAGTATTTGGGTATGCTGGGCATACGTTTGGGTGATACCAAACTAAAAACCAAATCGGATAAGTGCCAATTGTAGGTTATCTTAGAGATACCATAAGTATTGTACTTATACATCTCATAAGAACAATTAGATTGTTGCTCACCATGTAGTTTTCCTAAGAGGAATACCGATATGCAGTGGTAAGTGGGAGGATAGTAAAACTCGATGAAAATCAGAGTAATACTGTTCAAGGCACCGAATCTTAATGGAAAACAAAATAGTTCATCAAGGATGAAACTATTACCATTAATCTTCGAATACACAAGAACCACGTAGGTCGGAGAGAGTCAGAAAACAACTTGGGGTATGGGTTTCTGATCTCACCTCATAAAGATGTTTATCTTATTGAGGTATACCAACTGACTACGTATGAGGAAGTGATACAAGGTATCGACTCCCTATTATGGCAAAGTGCCATATAATCCGAAATGGATCCATGTATATCAACTATGTTTGGATACTAGTTGATGTACCGCAAGACATTGTGCCTACTGGTACTATATAAGTCTTTAAGGAAGACATACATGGATGGAAACATACCAACGTATAAAGCTAGGCTTTTAGCGGAAAGGTATCGTTATCAACATTGTGTTGACTACGATTCAACCTTTTACCTGTTGGCACGGTAAATCCATTTGGATAATGCTTGCTAAAGCTACGTATTTCAAAGTTTGAATAACGGTACAGTAAGCTGGAAATCTTCCAAGAAAGATACTGTTACTGAATAAACAACAAATGCAGGTTATTGCTGCAGCTGAGGCGGTAAAAGAAGCCTTCTGGGTCGATAAAAAATCTAATTAGATTAGATATAATTCTGTTAGCTGCTGAGCTATGCGTCAGCACAGGCTAAAGAATTAATGGTCTCATCAACGATCCAGATACATACTTCGATATTCATCTGATTCGTTCGGATCATACATCGTGGCGATGTGATGATCGAATAAATCGCATCAGATGATAATCATGCAAATCCGCTGACGAAAGCCTTTTCTCAGTAGTTTGAGCCAACCGTACATAGTTTGGGTGTAAGACACTCGAGTGACTGGCTATAGGCCAAGTGGGAGATTGTTGGACAATTATGACCCATAGCGTCACTATTTGTACAGATCATGGGGTTGTTGTACAAATTAACTATGTGACAAAGGAGATTGCTCTATTATCATTTGTGATTAGATCACCAAGATATGTAAATGATAGGAGGTCCTTGTGATTTGTTCCTGGACGGAGAATGATATTAGACAGTATCAGTCCACGAATGATAAATCATTAAATATCCCTAGTTAGAGTATTATCGAGATTGGACATCGATAAATGCGTAAAAGACTAGTATTACACTTGTGCGAGTTGTGAGGGCACAACGACATAGTTCTCATATATTTGGGTATAGGATACTTATGCAAGTGTAATAGGAGGTTGTGTTTCACCGATGGTACGGGAAACAGTTTCGCTCTGGATAGACCCCCTCGGAATTCCATTGGTAGTATGACTATGTGTCTATGGAAGTCCGAAATCAGGGTAGGTGTATTTGGTCTTAACCTGAGACTTGCACCGCTAATACTTGTGACAATCAATATACTTTGGTTGAGGTCGTCCAGGGCTTTTATAGGTTTTGTGTACGCCAATACTGGGTATATTGAGAATCGTAGTGTGTTGGGTGTGATGTCAAGACGGAAGTGTCACTCAGTCATATGGAGATGATGGTCACGTAAGATACGGGACTGGTTCTCTTAAATGCTACAGCTATCAGGTTTATCCGATTATAGAGACTAGTTACCAGACATCCGACATGTTCTTCGTACGGGGCAGACACAATTCCAGCCCCAGGCCTAACACGTGATCATCCGATACTGGACAGAAATACGCAATACTACGTATACTACGCCTGATATAGATCCTTTATTCTTGTAAGGATATTTCCGAAGAATTGGGTAGGCATCACGCTTTCCTAGAGGCCAACCTTGTCTTGTAAATCGGTAAAACGTAATACGAGGTACTTACGTGTTCGGATAGTCCGACGACCGAATTTACTGCCAACATATCCGGAGATCTCATGGGTCGCTTCCCAAAGATTCACCGATGACGTATGACTCGCACTCTAAATTAATCTGGGATTAATTAGAAAGAGAGAGAAAATTAATCTGGGATTAATTACGGAGATATTTTATCTGGGATAAAATATCATTTAAAGAGAGATAACGATTAATTTGGAATTAATCGATAAATTAATATATTTGATATATTTAACGAAATTGGATTTTGACGTGGAATTAAAATTAGATTTTAATTCGGGAGAACGAATTAATTCTAAATTAATTCGTTAGCGACATGAATAGTGATTTCGCTAGGCGTAATCATTTAATTACGACGCAACGGAAAATTCGTTAATTTGGAATTAGCGAACCCGAGCCTGATATTATTTGCGAGCGCATTCGCATTTCGAATTCGAGTGCGGCACGCAAGTCAAATCAAGCGTCAAATCGCTAGTCGCATCAAGCGTCAAATCACTTGTCACTTTGAGTGATGTGACTTGACAACTTGTGATTGATGTGATTGAGTGATGTATGTGGTTGTTGTCTTTAATGGTTTGACTTTTGAAAGCCAAATTCATGTGAAATGAATTTGAAATTCAAATTAGTGTATAAGATACACAAATTTCACAAACCAACATATTCTCCTCTCTTCCTCACTTCTCTCTTCTTCACGCCCTTGGGGCATTATTTGTTCACTGGTTTCTTCCAAAATCGTGAGCAGTGGGAAGCAATGAGTGGGATTTTGTGGCAAAATCTCAAGTGCTAGCACACTTACGAGACATACGAAGGTGATAGGGAAGTCCAACCATGAGCCGGGAATCGTTCGAAGAAGCTTAGAGCTTGATGAAGATCCTCAAAAGTCAAAAATGGAGACTGGTTGCACTGCCACTGCCGAACCAGTGAAGAGGCAGAAAGTTGAGTTTTTTGTTGCCTCCGCGTCGCTCAACCGATCGATGTGAGTATTCTGCAACTTCTCGATTTGTATTCGCACTTGATTCATGCTTATTATTGATCTTGGGACCTTAATAGAAACCAACAAACCGATCAATGTAAGTCCTCCGCAACTTATTTTTGATTTTATTCACACACGAATCACGCTTAGAGATCCTGTGGCATGTCTAGGACACTAACAATGGTATCAGAGCGAGATATAAGCTTGATTTAATTTCTAGGGTTCATGACTTTAAATTTGGGTATTTTTACTTGGAGCATGAAAATGCGAAATTGGATGTTTGGTTGATGTTAGATGATGATTACTTAGAGTTGTTGTAGGCACTGCATTTTTGCATATAAGTCCCGATGATGAGTCTCGTATGGAGACGCTACCTTCTTTAATTGTGAAAGTCGCGGGAAACGGACGTTGGAAGGGAAGAGTCAAGAATTGACACATTGTTGGATTTAATTCGCTGG
This sequence comes from Zanthoxylum bungeanum, assembly GCA_019454045.1. NCBI lineage: Eukaryota > Viridiplantae > Streptophyta > Magnoliopsida > Sapindales > Rutaceae > Zanthoxylum > Zanthoxylum bungeanum. The sequence continues at coordinate 64,923 of SKCR01037763.1, forward strand.
AGTAGTTGCGAGTTCGCTTGTTGGACCTCCGTTTTAAAACACATCCTTAGCCCAAGCCCATTAAATCAAATCCCTAATTAAAACATTTAAAACACATGTCACAAATTAAATCAAATCAAATTAAATTTAAATAAATCACATGCATAAATCAAATTAAATCACCTTCCTAATTTAAATAAATCACATGCCTAAATTAAATAAATCTAAATAATTCACCTTCCTAATTAAATCAAATCATATCCCTAACTAAAAAGAATAAATCAAATTAAATCAATCACTTCCATAATTAAAAGATTTTCTTATCACACAATAATTAAAAATATCTCACAATTACTGCACAAATCCTTCTCCTTCCCAAACAAGGATAACCCTCATCCCTTTGCCTATAAAAAAAACCATTCACCAACACATTAAACCCCGTCTCACTCTCACGAAAAACACAAAGAAATAAACCCTAGCTTATCACTCATGGCCCCTCACTTCATCAAGCATCCAACGCCACTTACCCCTCTTTGCTCTCACGCACATAAGCCCTCCACTCACAATCACATTACTGCCTCACCTAAACTCAACGCCACCTGCCCTCACTATCCCCTCACACCTACACTCAACGCCAACAAGTTCACGTCCCTCACCTAGATTCATTCACGTAGCCCACTGCGCACCGTAAGCCCACAATCCACTCATCAATACCAACTTCACGCATCAACTAGCCACATACCCCACGCTCACATTAAATGCCCTTCACTCACGCTGAATCACTGCCGAGCCCACAATCCCCACGCATCAGCACGCCCACTCACAGCCTACATACATCTCCCCCACTTCGACTGCTCACGCCAGCCCTACTCACGAGCCACCTTAAACCCAGGCAAGCAGCCCCTACTCAGCACACACGCCACAACCCCCCTCACTGCCCAGTAAAGCCGAACCATAAGCCCTTCAAACTGCCACAAAACAATACCCCTTAAAACACGCCAAAATAACCCCCAAAATAGTCCCTAAATTACCTTAAAACAGTGACCCGAAAATACATCAAAAACAGCAGCGAAACGGAGTGAAAACAGCAGTCCAAAACAGCGAAACAACGAGGAAAATTGTTGGATTAATGAACCGGAAAAGTTGCGGAGTATCAACCCTTCCGACGGCCGTGTGACGCGCTTTCGAGAGACGACAAAAGAGGTTAGACCTGAGGGCACTTTTTATTTATTACCTTTCGTTTATTTTTATTTATTTTAAAATATTATCGCATGAGAGTCGTTTGTTGAGGCATTATGTGAATTTTGGATGAGCGGAATATGTGTTCCCTCTTATGGTATATCGGATGGAAACCCGGACGTAAATTCCGTAGCCGAATCCGAATGGACGGTAGTGTGGTTTGTACTCGGGATACAACGCCACGTACCACTTGAGAGACACATATTTCGTTTCATCCAAACTTGTATTTGGGCATGATGTAGTTCATAGGTTATTTATTTGTTATTTAAGCATGATTTAGCCTAGTTTATTATTTATTTTCAAGCATGATTATGTTATTTTTATGCATGATATTTTGTTTAGTTTATGTTTATGTTTCAATGGTTATTTGTTTATTTTGGTCTAATGGTTCAATATGCTCGTTGTGTTATATTGTGTGTTTTTCGTTTAATGGCTTACTTTTCAAGCATGCAAACTTAGATTAGGAGTTACTTTGATGAATGCATATTAGATCTAAGTCACCTTTGAGCATATATGTTGTTTGGATTCGGTTAGTTTATTGCACAAATCATATCATCATAAGTGACATAAGTAAGGGACCATTCCGAACCCAACGGTTTGAGGTCTTCCCTTGAGAGGGGTGAGTGCGGCCTTAAATCTTTGTCCTAGTTCACACTGGGGGGCGACTCCATGTTATTTCTCCGGTTTAGCTTTCCCGCGGGCTATTCCGTACTCCCAACTAGGCCGCGAGCCTAGAACAGCGTCGCCGATTTCTGTGTCCTACAGTTGTGCATCATTGGATTTGTGTAAAATTGATTAGATTAATTTTCCCTAAATCCTTATGTTGGCCGAATTGAACCTTAGATGAACTCATGGTGGATTTTCAAAATTAGACATATTGGATATGTTGATGGCATGATAGAAATATTGAATATTGATTTAAATTGGATTGAAATCAAATTGAATGATTTTTTATTGCCTTGGCCGTGAGTTATGCATGTTGTTGGAGAATTGATTTTGCCCCAATTTTGTGTTGGACATGAATTTTGGAATTAGGCATGATTAATTAGATTAAATTGATGTTTTGGAAACATTAGGTTAATTAATTAATTATGGTGATTGCACTTTAATTGAATTAATATGTAATTTGGAATGTTGTATTAATTTAATTGATGTAATTGGGCTTAATGGGCTTGGTTGGGCCAATTTTGGTTTTGGTCAATTGGGTTGGATCCAATTGGGCCTAAACCGTTTCCATAAAGTCCAAAGTATGACATTGGGCCTTTAATAATTAATTGGGCCTAATGGGCCAAAATTGATTCTATGACATAGGGTGATTCCTATTGGGCCTAGGCATTATGGGTTAGATCCATTTTGGCCAAAAACCCAAGCATAAAGAATTAATTAAAAGCCCATTGGACTTTAATTAAAAAGTATTGGATACTAATTGGGCCTTTGAGACCCATATAGATTGGATTTGGAATCCAAGTCTAAAAGGCACTTTTAAAAGTATAATTATTTAATTTGGAATTAAATATGAATTAGTATTGAATATAATTTAAATTGGATTTAAAATTGTAGTTAGATATAATTCAAGAATAGATACTTTGAGTATTTATTCTTAAACGAGTTGGACTCGCGCAAATCAAATCGTTGTTTGAACATTGGATTGTCATTAATTCAAAGATTAATTAATTGGATTAGATTGATTGAATAACATGCTTTGTGTGAATACTTGGATGTATGAATGAATAATGTATATCATATGGATATTATAAGAGTGAGGGCAATTTTGGAAATTGTTGTAATAAATTTAGAATTTATTAAATTGGATCTGCGTGTCCAGCCTATTATCTCTATTCTCTTTGTATTTCTCTTCTCACCAATTCCCATCAATGTAAATGAGGTTTCTTTAGAAGTATTATGTAATTGGGTAGAAGTATGAATAGTGCTAGTGGGAGAGAGGAAAGGGAGAGAATTTGTTCTAGGAACAAAGTTTGTTATATTTCCATCCGAATATTATTATTATTTTATTCGCGCCTTATTATGCTTTTAGAATGCATGCTTAATGGTGTATGAAGCGACCTAATTAAAGATAATAATTTTGTTGCCAAATCGCGACAAAAACCCTAATTTTTTTTTAACATTTTTCCTCCCATTGAGTTATTCTCTCTCAAGATCCAAGATTGGCATTGGTTTGTTGGCCAAAGTCAAGATATTTGTCCATCGCGGATGTGTTTGAATCTCGAAAGCTTTGTTCCATATCGTACGTCTTGGGAAAGTTCTAATTTGTTGGCCAAAGTCAAGGTCATTTCTTGTTCATCGACCTTGATTACGAAGCTTTCCCACTGTCAATGGGTCACGCTTAACTGGTTTCATTAATCTTGTTGAGCCAAAGCCAAAGCTTAGTTGATTCAGAGGAAAAATGTTAGGGAATATATTGGATATATTGGCATTTATTGGATATATGTTTCGGACTTGGAGGTCCACCTACTGGATATAGGAATTGAATGGGATCCAATTGATCTTAGAGATCTACCTAGTTAAGTTTCATACAATTTGTTAGCCAAAGTCAAGGTTGTGTGTTATTTAACGGGATCCTAGCCCACTAGGAAACTAGGTTTCCCGAGTACTCCACAGAGGGTTAGAGGCTCGCCGAAAAATTGTGGGAGGCAAGTATTAAATTTGCAATTTCGTTTAAATACTTGCCAATACGCGCTCATTTCATTTTTTGTCATTAATTATTTATAATTATATTAGTTGGACTAATATTCAATTGTTGTTTTAATTGAACAGTTGGACTGTATTCAAACTACTTCATTTATAGTTGGTTATATAATTGGATTATAGTAATCAATACATTTGAATTTAACCGATCATTTATAGTTGGTTATATAGTTAGAATATAATAATCATTACATTTTATTGTACCCGAAATTATTGATTGGATAGTTGGACTATAGCAATCAATATACCTGAAAGATTAGCGTAAAAGAACATAATTCTAGGTGAAAATGTCTTTAACGGCGTAAATTTTCAGATTGGGAATTGAATCTCAGAATAGTCCTGGAAGCCAAGAAATTACTCTATATAATAGAGAAACCTCTTGGGCCTGAGCCCGGAATTGAGCAAATAGTAGAACATGAGCTTTAATAGACTCATCGTGATGATAAATTTAGTGCTCAATCTGTTATGCTTGCCGCAATGACTTCTTAAGTTCGTCGTCAAAATTAAGGATTAGATCCTTATACCATGATGTTGAAACAAATGATCTTCATAGATCTAACCTTAGATCTTAGAAGTACGAATTGCATAAGAAGCTCTTACGCTCACGTATGTCAGAGGGTACATCTGTCGAGCACTAGGTGTCGTAGATGATTACTGACATCGAACAGCTAGGTTAACTGGGCATTACCTACGAGGCCGAGACTTCCATAGATTTGATCTTATAGTCTCTGCCCGAATGCTGGGGCGGGTTCATCTTGAACCAAGAGAAAACATCTTGGAGAGTTAATGGCTATGCTCAAGGAGGCAGAGCCAGAGCTTTTAAAAGGGCAAGAAGCGCAAGGCGCATCTTACTTCGACATCTCAAAAGGCCAAGGCTTGGCCGAAGGCTTATGAGGGTGTGAATAAAATGGCAAAGGCAAAATCTTCACTATCTTCTAAGAAGACAAATGACATATCCCAAGATGTCTACCAAAAACTGTAGCAAATGGGGTCACTGGAAGCGTGACTGCCGTATGAACAAGGCAGACATGAAGGAAGTGAAGACGGGCAAGGCTTCGGCTTCAGGTATGTTTGTTAGAAACATTTCAACTACTGGTTTTAAAAATTGGATTTTTGATACTGAATTTGGTACATACATATGTACTGACGTTCGGGATCTGCTGATTAGCAGGAGACTGGCTTCAGTTAAGATCGACCTATGAGTCGGAAACGGGATGAGAGTCGCTGTTTTGGTTGTGGGAACCTAAGTTTAGGAACTGCCCTTTTGGCATGTACTTAAATTAGGAAACTGTTATAATGTACCTAGTTTGACTAGAAACATTATCTCTATATCTAGTGTAACCCGTTGCGGTATACCTTTATGTTCATGAACACTAAATGTTTTGTTTATAAAGATGATATTAAGATATACACATTAGATGTGAATAACAGTACTTATATTTTGAATATAAACAAATCTCAAACATATAACATGACAAACAAATGGCTCAAATTGAGTAAATCAGATGAGACTTATTTGTGGCATTTTCGTCTGAGACACATTAAACAAGACTCGTGTATCTACACTTTCGAAGAGTGGATACTTAGACAAATTTGATTCTAATTCAAATAACGTATGCGAATCTAGTTTATAAGGCAAAGTGCCTAAATCGCCTTTTATTGGTAAAAATGTACGTGCAACCGAGCTGTTAGCCCTCGTTCATTGTGACGTAAGTGGGCCCATGTCTAGCTAGGCTAAGAGTGGATATGAATACTTAGTAACCTTTACAGATGTGGCATCGCGTTACGTTTATGTGTATCTTATGAAACACAAGTAAGGAACTTTTGAGTAATTCAAAGAGTTTCGACACGAAGTAAGAAAACAGACCGGTAAAAGTATTAAAAATATTACGGTCTGACCATAATATATAATACTTAAACATATGAGTTTCAAGATTACTTGAAAGAGTATGGTATTCTTTCACAGTGGACTCTTCCCGGGACACCTCAATTTGTCGGTGTGTCCGAATAAAGAAACCGAACTTTGTTGGACATGGTAAGGTTAATGATGAGTCACTCTGAGCTACCAATTTCCTTCTGAGGATATACATTAAACAGTGTAATACTAATTTTGAATAAGGTTCTATGAAAATCTGTTAGACAGACTTCATATTAGATATGAACATGAAAGAAACTGGGTTTCTTATTCCTGAAGATTTGGGAATGCTGGGCATACTCTAAACGTATGGATGATACCAAACTAGAACCCAAATCGGATAAGTGCCTATTTGTAGGTTGTCCTAGGGAAACCAAAGTATAGTACTTATACAACTCACAAGAGAACAATGTAATTGTTGCTCTCCATGCGGTTTCCTAAGAGGAATACCTAAATGCAGTGGTAAGTGGGAGGAAAGTAAAACTCAATGAAAATCAGAGTAATACTGTTACGGGCACCAAGTCCTCACGGAACACCAACAGTTCATCAGAGATGAAACTGTACCAATAATCTTCGAAAACACAAGAATCGCGTAGGTCGGAGAGAGTTAGAAAACAACCTGGGAGGTATAGGTTTCTGATCCCACCTCATGTAGATATCAATCTTATTGAGGAAGACGAACCGGCTATGTATGAGGAAGTGATACAAGGTATCGACTCCTTTTATGGTAAAGTGCCATGAAGTTTGAAATGGATTCTATGTATACCAATTAAGTTTAGACATTGGTTGATGTACCAGAAGGCATTGTGCCTATTCTTACTAAATGAGTCTTCAAGGAAGACATACATGGATGGCAACATACAGAATGTACAAAGCTAGGCTTGTACATTATGGATGGCAACATAATGCCGACTGCGACGAAATTTTTTCACATGTTGCCATGATTAAATCCATTCGGATAATGCTTGCAAGTGCTGCATATTTTGTTTATGAAATATGGCAGGTGGACGTCAAAATCGCTTTCCTTAACGGAAACCTTTTGTAGGATGTTTTATGCAACATCCTGACGGTTTTATCGTGACAAAACATGTAAACAAGGTTTGCAAGTTAAATCGATCTATTTATGGATTGAAGCAATCATAGCGTTCTTGGAACCAACGTTTTGATGAGATCATAATGGTATATGATTTCATTCAAAATGAATATGATTCTTGTGTGTATATAAGAAGGTTAGTGGGAGCGCACTGACAATGAATTGTCCTATAAGTTGATGATGTATTGCTTCTTAGCAATAACATTCCCATAATATAATCGGTGAAAGCTTGGATTTCATTAAAATTCTCCATGAAATACGTGGGAGAAGCAGGCTTTATTATAGGAATGAAGATCTACTGGGATAGATCTAGAAAGCTGCTAACATCCCTCCCAAAGCTCGTATGTTTTTGAAATGTATGTGACCTGATGTCTCATATGCTTTGAGCATATGTAGACACTATAAGGCCAATCCAGGTGATTATCACTGGATTGATGTAAAGAACATCCTTGAGTATCTTGGACGAACTAAGGATGTTTTCTGGGAATATGGGGAAATGAGAACTTGAGGTGACTAGGTTCACCGCTGCAAGTTTCCAAACCAACAAAGACGACTTTAAGTCACAATAAGGGTACATATTTAGTTTGAATAACGAAACAATGAGCTGAAATCTTCCAAGCAAGATATTGTCGTCGAATAAATAACAAAAGCGGAACATTGCTGCAGCTGAGGCAGCAAAAGAAGCATTTTGGATCTATATAATCCTAATTGGATTAGGTGTAGTTCTGTTAGCAGATGAGCTGGGCTACAGCACAGGCTATGGAACCGCGGTCTCATCAATGATCCAAGTATATACTTCGACTATTTCATCTGATTCGTCAGATCATACATCGTGGCAATATGATGATCGAATAAAACGCATCAGATGATAACATTGCAAATCCGCTGACGAAAGCTGTTTCTCAGCAGAAGTTTGAGCGACCCGTACATAGTTCATGTGTAGGACATTTAAGTGATTGGCTATAGGCCAAGTGGGAGATTTTTGGACAATTATGACCCATAACATCACTATTTGTACAAAACATGGTGTTGTTGTACAAATTAACTATGTGACAAAGGAAATTGCTCATTTATCATTTGTAATTGGATTATCGGGATATATAAATGATAAAAGTTCATATGATTAGTACCGGATTAATAAGATATGAGACAATATTAATCCACGTAAGGTTTAATAATTAAATATCCCTAGTCGTAGTATTATCGAGACTGTACATCGATAATGCGGAATAGGCTAGTATTACACTTGTGCGTGTTATGGAAGTGTAACGTCATAGTTCTCATATATTTGGGTATTGGATACTCATGCAAGTGTAATTGGAGGTTCTGTTTACAGATGGTACGGAAACAGCTTCGCTCTGGATAGACCCATCAGAATCTCATTGGTAGTATGGCTATGTGTCTATGGGAATCCGAATCAGGGTAGGTGTATTTGGTCTTAACCTAAGACTTGCATCGCTAATACTTGCGACAATCAGTATACTTTGGTTTTGGTCGTCGGGGCTTTAACAGGTTTTGTATACGCCTCTTCTGGGTATACTGAAAATCGTAGTGTATTGGGTGTGATGTCAAGATGGAAGTATCACTTCAGTCATATGGAGACGATGATCACGCATGGATACAAAACTGGTACTCTTAATCACTGTAGTCATCAGGAAATATGACTAGGTCATGATTATCCGATTATAGAGACTAGTTGCCAGTGATCCGATAGATGCTTCATACCGGGCAGACACAATTCCAGCCCCAGGCCTTGCATGTGACATCTGATACTTGATTGTAATACGCAATACTACGTATACTGCGCCTGACAAAGATTATAATATTCCTTTAAAGAATATTTCTGGAGACTTGGGTTGGCACGGTGCTTTGCTAGAAGCCAACCATGTCTTGTAAATTGGTAAGAATGTGGTACTGGGTACGCACGCATTCGGATAGTCCGATGACCGTTATTTACTGCCAACATATCCAGGGATCTATTGGGTTGCTTCCCAAAAATTTACCAATGATATTTGACTCGAACAGAATTAATCTAGGATTAATTATGAGAGAGAAAATAAATCTGGGATTAATTACGATAAGAATTAATGTAGGATTAATTGAGTCGAGAATTTATCTGGGATTAAATTCGTCGAGAAGAGAGAACGTGATTAATTTGGAATTAATCGGCAAAAATGAATTTAATGGTGAAATTAGATTTTACTATTTAATTAATTCGGCTAAAATAATATTTAGATATATTAATTGAAATTAGATTTCAACGTGGATTAAAATTGGATTTAATTCAAGCGAACAATTAATTTAGAATTATTCGAGCGACTTACGTAATATTGTTAGTGTTCCTAGAACATTCATAGGATCTAATAAGCATGAAAAACAATTAATATGATCATTATAAGGTGCGGAATAAACTTACAATGAATGGATAGAGCTTTAAACTTTTTGAGAGGATGAACTCCAAGTTCCAACCTTTAGATGATTCCAAGCTTTTGAGTAGTTTCCCTATCACCTTTGTCAACTTCCAAAGTGCTAGCTTTTGTTGATTTGAAAGCAAATCCAAGAGAGAAATGAGTAGTAGAATTCGCGGCCAAGCCTTAGGGAGTTCTCTAGGGTTTTTCAATTTTTCATCTAATGAAAAGTATGTGTTACAAAAGTGTAGAGAGCCTTTTTGTTATTCACCTTTTGGTAAAACCATTTCACTTTTACCCTAAACTTGGTAGGTGTGGTAAATGGTTTTTCAAAAAGCAAAACAAGGTAGTTGGGTGGTAGGTACACCTACCACACATGGGCCCCACATATTGAATTCAAAATTCAAATATCTCTACGAACATTTGCCGCGGCTCGGTTCCGTTTAATTTAATTCGATTAAACGAACTTCCGTCGCTAAATAATTAAATCTAATTTAATTAAATATCGATGCCTCGCAATATATTACGAACGTCGTTTACGAATTAATTCTAAATTAATTCGTTCGTTCGTATTAAAGTCCGACTTTAATTTCGTAACGAAATCCAATTCGTATTAATATATCCGATATATTAATTTTAGCCCATTAAATAAATTAAATAGAAAAATCAAATTTAACTATTAAATTTATTCTACCGATTAATTCCAAATTAATCGCGTTCTCTCTCTACTACCGAACACATTTAATCCCAGATTAAATAAAGTCCTAATTAATCCCAGATTAATTTTTTCTCTCTCTCTCTCTATATTAATCCCAATTAATTTAAGTCAACTGTCATCGGTGAATCTTTGGGAAGCGACCCAAGAGATCTCTGGATATGTTGGCAGTAAATCCGGTTATCGGACTATCCGATAAAGTAAGTACCTCGTACCACGTGCTTACCGATTTACAAGACATGGTTGGCTTCTAGCAAAGCACCGTGCCTACCCAATTCTCCAGAAATATTCTTACTGGAATATATAATCTATGTCAGGCGTAGTATACGTCGTATTGCGTATCGCGATCCAGTATCTGATGTCACGTGCAAGGCCTGGGGCTGGAATAGTGTCTGCCCCGTACGAAGCACATATCGGATATCAAGCAACTAGTCTCTTTGAATCGGATAATCATGACCTTGTCATATTATCACGATGGTTGCAACACTATAGAGAACTAGTTCTGAATCCCTGCGTGATCATCATCTCCATATGTCTGAAGTGATATTTCCATCTTGACATCACATCCAATACACTACGATTCTCAATAAACCTAGAAGAGGTGCACACAGAACCTGTTAAAGCCCTGGACGACCAAAACGAAAGTTTACCGATTGTCGCAAGTACTAGCGATGCAAGTCTCAGGTTAAGACCAAATACACCTACCCTGAAGCGGACTCCTATACACATATACATACTACCAATGGGATTCCGCGGGGTCTATCCAGAACGAAGCTGTTTTCCGTACTATCGGTAAAACAAAACCTCATATCGCAGTTGCATAAGTATCCAATACTTAAACATATGAGAACTGTGTCGTTATGCCCTCACAACGCGCACAAGTGCAATACTAGTCTATTCCGCATTATCGATGTCCAGTCTCGATAATACTACGACTAGGGATATTTAATGATTAAACCTTTATGGATTGATACTGTCTCATATCATCTCAATCCGGAACTAATCATAAGGACTTCTACCATTTCTATATCAAAGTAAATTAATTACAAAATGGTAAAAGGCAATTTCATCACTACATAGTTAATTTAGTACAAAAACACAATGTCTTTTACAAACAGTGACGCTATGGGTCATAATTGTCTAACAATCTCCCACTTGGCCTATAGCCAGTCACTCAAGCATCTAACACCTGAACTATGTATATGTCTCTCAAACTTCTGCTGTGAAATAGCTTTCGTCAGCGGATCTGCAATGTTGTCATCTGATGCGACCTTCTCGATCTTCACATCGCCACGATGTATGATCTCACGTATCAGATGGAAACGTCGAAGAACATGCTTGGATCGTTGATGAGACCGCGGTTCCTTAGCCTGCGCTATAGCCCCGTTATTGTCACAATACAATGGAACGGGGTCAGCTGCTAACGGAACTACTCCTAATCCAATTAGGAATTTTCGGATCCAAATGCTTCCTTTGCTGCTTCGGCTGCAGCAATGTACTCCGCTTCTGTTGTTGAATCGGCAACAGTATCTTGCTTGGAAGATTTCCAGCTCACTGCTCCGTTATTCAAACAAAATATGTACCCGGATTGCGACTTGTAGTCGTCTTTATCGGTTTGGAAACTTGCATCGGTATACCCAGTTACCTCAAGTTCTCCATCTCCATAGATTAAGAAAGCATCCTTAGTTCGTCTAAGATACTTAAGGATGTTCTTAACTGCCATCCAGTGACCATCACCTGGATCGGCCTGATAACGACTACACATGCTCAAAGCATACGAGACATCAGGTCGCGTACATATCATGGCATACATGATCGATCCGACTGCCGAGGCGAACGGTATCCGACTCATGTTGTTTCTCTCATCTTGAGTTTTAGGACACATGTCCTTAGATAGAGTGATGCCATGTGACACTGGTAACAGTCCCCTCTTGGACTGATCCATGTTGAATCTTTTCAACACTTTGTCAATGTACGTGCTCTGGGAGAGTCCAAGCAGCTTTCTAGATCTATCCCGGTAGATCTTTATTCCTAGAATATAGGCTGCTTCTTCTCCCAGATCTTTCATGGAGAATTTTAATGAAAGCCAAGCTTTTCACCGATGTTAACATGGGAATGTCATTGCCTATAAGCAATACATCGTCAACATAAAGGACAATAAAGTAAGTGCTCTCCCACTAACCTTCTTGTATACACAAGGATCATCTTCGTTTTGAATGAAATCATATTCTTTTATGATCTCATCAAAACGTTGGTTCCATGACCGCGATGCTTGCTTCAGTCCATAAATGGACCGATTTAACTTACAAACCTTTTTGCAAGTTTAGGCACGATAAAACCGTCAGGCTGTTGCATATAAACATCCTCCAAAAGGTTTCCGTTAAGGAAAGCGTTTTAACGTCCATCTGCCATATCTCGTAATCGAAATATGCAGCAATAGCAAGCATTATCCGAATGGATTTAATCATGGCAACGGGTGAGAAAGTTTCGTCGTAATCGACACCATGTCGTTGACGATACCCCTTCGCTACAAGCCTAGCTTTGTACGTTTGTACGTTGCCATCCATGTCGGTCTTCTTCTTGAAGACCCATTTGCATCCAATAGGCTTTACGCCTTCTGGTGCATCAACCAGTGTCCAAACTTGGTTGGTGTACATGGAATCCATTTCGGACTTCATGGCTTCTTGCCATAAAGCGGAATCGATATCTTGTATCGCTTCCTCATACGTAGCCGGTTCAGTATCCTCAATGAGATTAATATCTACATGAGGTGAGATCAGAAACCCATACCTCTCAGGTTGTATCCTGACTCTCTCCGACCTACGCGGTCCTTGTGTAATAGAAGATTGTGGTACAGTCTCATCCCGGATGGACTGTTCTTGTTCCGTTGAGGATTCTATGCCAGGAACAGTATCACTCCGATTTTCATCAAGTTCTACTTTCCTCCCACTAACCACTGCATTTAGGAATTCCTTCTCAAGGAAAACCGCATGTAGAGCAACAAATACTTTGTTCTCTCGTGGGTGATAGAAGTAATATCCTTTGGTTTCCCTAGGATATCCTACGAATAGGCATTTATCCGACTTGGGCTCAAGTTTGGTACCTTCCAAACGTTTGACGTATGCCCAGCATCCCCAAATCTTCAGGAATGAGAACCCGGTTTCTTTCCTGTCCATATCTCATATGGTGTCTGTTGTACAGACTTTGACGGAACCTTATTCAAAATAAGAATTGCACTGTTTAATGCATATCCCCAGAAGGAAATAGGTAGCTCAGTGCGACTCATCATAGACCTTACCATGTCCAACAAAGTTCGGTTTCTCCGTTCGGACACACCGTTTAATTGCGGTGTTCCAGGAGGAGTCCACTGTGAAAGAATCCATATTCTTTCAAGTAATCTAGAAACTCATTGCTCAAGTATTCGCCACCACGGTCCGACCGTAATGTCTTTATACTCTTGCCGGTCTGTTTTTCAACTTCGTGTCGAAACTCTTTGAATTTCTCAAAAGTTTCCGACTTGTGTCTCATAAGATACACATAACCATAACGTGATGCATCATCCGTAAAGGTTACGAAGTATTCATATCCACCTCTAGCCTGGCTAGACATGGGCCCACAAACGTCACTATGAACGAGGGCTAACAGTTCGGTGGCGCGTACACCTTTACCGCTAAAGGTGATTTAGGCATTTGCCTAATAAGCAAGATTCGCAGACGTCATATGAATTTGGATCAAATCCGTCCAAGTACCCACTCTTCGAAAGTGTGGATATGCGAGTCTTGTTTATGTGTCCCAGACGACAGTGCCACATATAAGTTTCATCTTTATTACTTAGTTTGAGCCTTTTGTTTGTTACATTATATGTTTGAGATTGATTTATATTCAAAATATAAAGACCATTATTAGCATCAGCAGAACATATCTCAAAATCATCTTTATAAACAAAACACCCAGTGTTTCGGAATACAAAAGTGTACCCGCATTGGGTCAAACAAGATACAGATAATATATACTCCTAGTCAAACTAGGTACATAATAACAATCATTAAGTTCAAGTACATGCCCCGAGGGCAGCTCTAAAACAAAAGTGCCAACGGCCAAAACGGCGACTGGTGCCCCATTTCCAACGCGTAGATCAATCTCCCCTGAGGCCAGTCTCCTGCTAATCTGCAGATCCTGCACATCAGTACATATATGAGTACCACAACCAGAATCAAAAATCCAATTTTTTAAACTAGAAGTAGTCATGTTTATCTCTATAACAAACATACCTGAAGCCGGTGCCTTGCCCGCTTAATCTCCTTCTGGAGCGCCTTGTACTCGCGGCAGTCACGCTTCCAGTGACCCCGCTTGCCGCACTGGAGGCAAACATCCTGAGATTTGTCCTTAGGCTTCCCAGAAGCCCTTGACGATTTGGCCTTGCCCTTTCCTTTATGCTTCTTCTTCTTCACACCTCCAGTCGCCTTGAGCCCAGCCCTCGGCGTATGAGATGTCGAAGCAAAGTGCGCCTCGCGCTTGTTGCCCTTAAGCAGCTCTTTCTCAGCTTCCTTGAGAACCGACAATAAGTCTCCAAGAGTATCATCAGTGTTCATCAAATTATAGTTTATGATGAACTGTCTCCAAGTGTCGGGGAGAGATTGCAGGACCATATCTATGGTAATCTCAGCCTCAAAGACTATCCCCATCTCAGCTAGCTCATCTATGTCAGCAATCATCTGTGCCACATGGGACTCAATAGACATGCCTTCTGACAAACGTGAACGAAAGAGCTTCTTTACTAACTCATCATATCTCCGTGACCTACGGTTAGATCGGTGAAGATCTTGCAACCTTGCCAACATGTTATAGGGATCCAAGTCCCTGTTCTGTCGACGGAAATGCTGAGTCATAGAAGCAAGCATAATAGACTGAGCAGTATCACAATCATCGCTGTGAGTCTTCCAAAGCTCCAGCTCAAGTAGCTCATCAGGTTTGGGCTTAGGCCCAAGAGGTCTCTGTATAGTATATAGTAGCCTCTCGGCTCCAAGGACTATCCTTAGATTCATTTCCCAATCGGCAAAGTTCGTGCCCTTGAAGACATTTTCGCCCATGATAATGTCTCGGACATTTCCCTTTCCAGTCATCTTGGCTACGATAGTCCAACTATCTAGTCAACGATATTTGGGTACAGTCTAACTGTTACAAGAAAAATAACATTGTATTAGTCCAACTAAAATAATTTTGACGAAATAATTTGAAAGCGCGTAAAGCTAAGTATCTGAATGAAATTGCAAATTCAATACTAGCCTCCCACTATTTTTCGGCGAGTCTCTAACCCTCTGTCGAGTACTCGGGAAACCTAGTTTCCTAGTGGGCTAGGATCCCGTTAAATAACATACAACCTTGACTTTGGCCAACAAGCTGTATGATATTTAACTAGGTAGATCTCTAAGATCAATTGGATCTCATCCAATTCCTAGATCCGGTAGGTGGACCTCCAAGTCCGAAACATATATATAATATATATGCCAATATATCCAATATATTTTCCTAACCTTTTTCCTCTGAATCAACTAAGCCTTGGCTTTGGCACAACAAGCTTAATGATTCCAGTTAAGCGGGACCCATTGACATGGAAAGCTTCGTAATCAATGTCGATGGACAAGAAGTGATCTTGACTTTGGCCAACAAATCACGACTTGGACAAGACACCGATATGGAACAAAACTCTCATGATTCAAACACATCCTCAATTGACAAAGGTCTTGACTTTGGCCAACAAACCAATGCCAACTTTGGATCTTGAGTAAGAATCACTCAACGGAAGGAAAAAACGCTTAATATGTTTTGAGGGTTTTTCGCGTAATTGGCAACCAATTTATTATCTTTGTTAAGGTCTCATCATACACCCTTAAGCATGCTTCTAAAACATTTAAAAGCGCAAAAGTAAATTAATAATGATATGCGGATGGATATGTCACAAATTGTTCCTAGAACAAATCACTCACTTCTCCTTTCTCTCCCCGGCTAGAACTATTCTAACTTCTACCCAATAACATAATACAATAAAGAAACCTCATTACATTGAGGGGAATTGGTGAGAAGAGAATACAAAGAATAAGGAGATAAAAGGCTGGACACGCAGGTCCAATTTAATAAATTATAAATTTATTACAATTTCCAAAATTGCCCTCGCCCTTCTAATATCCATCCGATATACATTATTCATACAACATATTCATGTAATCATACAAACATGTTATTCAATCAATCTAATCCAATTAATTAATCTTTGAATTAATGATCATCCAATGTTCAAACAACGATTTGATTTGCTCGAGTCAAACTCGTTTAAGATAAATACTCAAAGTAAGTATTCTTGAATTATTTTGAACTACAACTTTAAATCCAATTTATTTGTATTCAATACTAATTCCAATTTAATTCCAAATTAAATATTTACACTTATTTATTTGCCTTAAAGACTTGGATTCCAAATCCAATCTTAATGGGTCTCAAAGGCCCAATAACATCCAATGTCATTTTAATTAAAGTCCAATGGGCTTTTAATTGATTCTTAAGGCATGGGCTTTGGCCATAATGGATCAAACCCAAAATGCCAAGGCCCAATAGGAATCACCCTATTGCCAACAAATCAATTTAGGCCCATTAGGCCCAATTAAAATCTTTAAAGGGTCAAGTGATGTATTTGGACTTTATGGAATTGGTTTTGGGCCCAAATGGATCAATCCAAAAGTCCAAAACCAAACTTGGTCAAACCAAGCCCATTAGGCCCAAATACACACTTTTAGCCCAATTCATTTAAAAGGCATATTATCATAATTATAATATTCCAAATATCACAATTATTTTAATTAAAGTGTATTAGCCATAATTAATTAATTAAACTCAATATTTCCAAAATATCAATTAACTTAATTAATCATGCTTAACCAATAATTCATGCTCAACACAAAATCAAGCCAAAACACATCATTGCATGCTTGACACAAATTGAAGTCTAAAAACATCATTTCATGCTCAACATGCTCTTTGATTTTAACATAAACATTATTGACTTTGATTCTAATCCAATCAAACCAACAATCAACATTTAAACATGCATTTAAACACATCATTTTATGTTACAAAAATCAAAACTGCACAGTGCACTGGACAGTAACTTTCGGCCACACTAAGGATTTTTTATCTTTTGATTCTTTTGATTTATTTCAAATCTAATCATGCATAACTCTAAGTTATCATGTTGTAAACATACTCAAAGCATCAATTTTAAGAATCATGCTCAAAATATAAAAGCCCCAAATTTTAGGTTCAAGAACCCTAGAATTTTTCATGCTTAAATTAGGCTCATGATACCATTGTTAGTGTTCCTAGAACATTCATAGGATCTAATAAGCATGAAAAACAATTAATATGATCATTATAAGGTGCGGAATAAACTTACAATGAATGGATAGAGCTTTAAAATTTTTGAGAGGATGAACTCCAAGTTCCAACCTTTAGATGATTCCAAGCTTTTGAGTAGTTTCCCTATCACCTTTGTCAACTTCCAAAGTGCTAGCTTTTGTTGATTTGAAAGCAAATCCAAGAGAGAAATGAGTAGTAGAATTCGCCAAGCCTTAGGGAGTTCTCTAGGGTTTTTCAATTTTTCATCTAATGAAAAGTGTGTGTTACAAAAGTGTAGAGAGCCTTTTTGTTATTCACCTTTTGGTAAAACCATTTCACTTTCCCTAAACTTGGTAGGTGTGGGTAAATGGTTTTTCAAAAAGCAAAACAAGGTAGTTGGGTGGTAGGTACACCTACCACACATGGGCCCCACATATTTGAATTCAAAATTCAATATCTCTACGAACAACATTTGCCGCGGCTCGGTTCCGTTTAATCCGATTAAACGAACTTCCGTCGCTAAATAATTAAATCTAATTTAATTAAATATCGATGCCTCGCAAATATATTACGAACGTCGTTTACGAATTAATTCTAAATTAATTCGTTCGTTCGTATTAAAGTCCGACTTTAATTCGTAACGAAATCCAATTCGTATTAATATATCCGATATATTAATTTTAGCCCATTAAATAAATTAAATAGAAAAATCAAATTTAACTATTAAATTTATTCTACCGATTAATTCCAAATTAATCGCGTTCTCTCTCTA
This sequence comes from Zanthoxylum bungeanum, assembly GCA_019454045.1. Lineage (NCBI taxonomy): Eukaryota > Viridiplantae > Streptophyta > Magnoliopsida > Sapindales > Rutaceae > Zanthoxylum > Zanthoxylum bungeanum. The sequence continues at coordinate 83,139 of SKCR01037763.1, forward strand.
CCGAACACATTTAATCCCAGATTAAATAAAGCCTAATTAATCCCAGATTAATTTTCTCTCTCTCTAATATTAATCCCAGATTAATTAAGTCAACTGTCATCGGTGAATCTTTGGGAAGCGACCCAAGAGATCTCTGGATATGTTGGCAGTAAATCCGGTTATCGGACTATCCGATAAAGTAAGTACCTCGTACCACGTGCTTACCGATTTACAAGACATGGTTGGCTTCTAGCAAAGCACCGTGCCTACCCAATTCTCCAGAAATATTCTTACTGGAATATATAATCTATGTCAGGCGTAGTATACGTCGTATTGCGTATCGCGATCCAGTATCTGATGTCACGTGCAAGGCCTGGGGCTGGAATAGTGTCTGCCCCGTACGAAGCACATATCGGATATCAAGCAACTAGTCTCTTTGAATCGGATAATCATGACCTTGTCATATTATCACGATGGTTGCAACAACTATAGAGAACTAGTTCTGAATCCCTGCGTGATCATCATCTCCATATGTCTGAAGTGATACTTCCATCTTGACATCACATCCAATACACTACGATTCTCAATAAACCTAGAAGAGGCGCACACAGAACCTGTTAAAGCCCTGGACGACCAAAACGAAAGTTTACCGATTGTCGCAAGTACTAGCGATGCAAGTCTCAGGTTAAGACCAAATACACCTACCCTGAAGCGGACTCCCATAAACACATATACATACTACCAATGGGATTCCGCGGGGTCTATCCAGAGCGAAGCTGTTTTCCGTACCATCGGTAAAACACAACCTCCTATCGCACTTGCATAAGTATCCAATACTTAAACATATGAGAACTGTGCCGTTATGCCCTCACAACGCGCACAAGTGCAATACTAGTCTATTCCGCATTATCGATGTCCAGTCTCGATAATACTACGACTAGGGATATTTAATGATTAAACCTTTATGGATTGATACTGTCTCATATCATCTCAATCCGGAACTAATCATAAGGACTTCTACCATTTCTATATCAAAGTAAATAATTACAAAATGTAAAAGGCAATTTCATCACTACATAGTTAATTTAGTACAAAAACACAATGTCTTTTACAAACAGTGACGCTATGGGTCATAATTGTCTAACACTAAGCCCAATCTGATTTTATCTCATCATTACACGACAAATAACATGCAGAATTAAATAAAAATACGGATAATAAACAAACAGACAAAATAAATCAAAATGTTCCGTTTGCTCAAGTGGTACTGGATTGTAGTCCCAAGTAACAAGCCGCACTGCCATCCATTCGGATTCGCTATGGAGTTTACGTCTGGGTTTCCATCCTATATACCAAAAGAGGCTACACATTTTCCTTTTATTCACGGGCCACACACACATCATTCCACAATACTCATGCAAATAATAAAAATAAAAATTCGAATGATAATAGATGTAAAAGTGCCCCAGGTCTAACCTTTTACGTCGACTCTCAGACTCCGCGTTTACACGGTGATCGAAGGGCTACGTTGATGAGTGGTATTTATATCACTATTTCCCACTCATTTATCCTAATATTTTGTATAATTTCTTAGTCTTGTGAATTTTTGATTGTTTTGTGTATTTTGTAGATAATATTTTTTGTTGTTGTTAAATAAGTTTCAGGACATTCTGGAGGTGATTTAGGGCAAAACAGTGAAAATTGGCGAAAAAGGGCATTTTGGTAAATCCAGCGTCGCGACGCCCAGACCTTCAGCGGCGCGACGCCCAGCATGCGCCGAATCTGCTAACATACATCGGGTCAACGGATCAGAATTTGAGAAGTTTGACTTTACTAACGTGCGCCGAGCCACGTGTCCCATCACAACCATTCTGCTAACATGCGCCGTGCCACGTGGCATCATCATCACTGCCGACACTCATCATAGCCACGTGTCACCACGTCATCATCCATGTCAGCGGTCACGAGTCAACTTTTCCATGTGTCACGCCACGTCATCAGCCACGTCACAAGGTCAACCAAGTCAACTTGCCACGTCAGCATCAGCCAATCACAGCGTGACACGTGTCGCCACGTGTCGCAATCCTATGGTGCCGACAATTGAACAGTCAGCCGCCTTGCCACGTCAGCGCCACGTCAGCGCCACATCAGCATGACGTCATCATGACGTCATCACAATAATTGAGTCTTAGCCGCCTTGCCACGTGTCACGTTAACAGTCAGCCGCCGTGCACGTGTCGCCTCTTCAGCGTGCCACGTCGAACTGTTCCATCCAGCGTCGCGACGCTGGCTTGGCGTCGCGACGCTGAAACCAAATTTTGCCTATAAATTCAGATTCAAATTTCAGAATTCGAGACACAATTCTCTCTCTTCTATTCTGTGTAATGAGAGAGTTCTCTCTCTAGAATCTTTAGTTTTTAATTTTTTTACTTTTGTAATTAATTTTTAATTACGTTTTGTAATAAAGTAATTTACTTTCTTTACTTTTTACAGTTTTTACTATTCACATGCGGAGGTAACTTTCCCAGCTAGGGTGAAAGGTAATTCTTTTACTGTTACTATTTAGATTAATCTCCCTTAAAAATAATATATTTACTATTTAAAATACTGATTAATAAAGGATACCGCTATATTGGTCGGTTGGCAATTCAATTTAATCTGGTTTAAACCTGACTAATCAAGGAAACCGCTATATTGGTCGGTTGGTAAATTTATTTTATGTTGGTTTGAACCTGACTAATCAAGGAAACCGCTATATTGGTCGGTTGGTAAATTTATTTTGGTACCGCCTTTATGGCTGGATTATGGACAAATATTACCACCTATATGGCTGGTTGGACTTAATTTGACTTAATCAGGATACCGCCAGATTGGTCGGTTGGTAAAATATTATCACAAGTTTATATATTATTTTATGGGAGATATCTAAATTAGTAGTAGTAAAAGTAATTCCTTTTACCTTAGCATTTTATTTTATTGTAATTTACCTTTTAGTATTTACTTTACCGCATTTTTACTTCAGTTTTTTATTTTCAAGTTTTCACCAGCCCTAGTTATGTGTTGTAACTAATTAGTTATCTGGGGGGACGACGATATGTAACGCCCCCATGCGTCAGGTTTTCAGCAGATTTTCAGAAACAGGTTTTTCATATATAGATTTCTCATAAACATATTTTCATAAATTGATTTTCAAAGAAAGACTTACGGACTAGATGGTTTTAAGAAAGAGTTTTTATAAGACACTGTTTTATGAGAATTTCAGAGATTTACAAACCAAAAGCTTTTCAAAAAAGTTTTCCAGAAAGAGAATTTTTTTTGATAAGGAAAGAGATTTCAGAAAATATGATTTCCTTGAAATGAATTTAGTTTTAGAACTATGAATTTTCAAAACTCATTTTAGTTCCTATTTTAAACTGTCCACTCACTAGGTCGTTCAAACGATCTAATCCCTCACTCCCAATGTTTCCGTTTTGCAGGTTACTCAGAGGACGAGCTCGAGAAGATGGATACTGATGATAGTCACTAGAGTGTTGAGTCCACCAAGTCAAGTCAGATACAGAGTTCAGTCGGAGTCAGAGTAAAGTCTTGTATCAGATGTATGGTTAGTAAAATTTACATGTGTAAAAGTTATAAGAGTTCATGTAAAGAATATAAGTGTAATATTATTGAGTATTGAGTTATGAGCATTGCGATGTATATTTGTGTTACTAATGGGGAGATGGTCCATATACATGAGTTTATCTTTGAAATTAGAATAATAATGTTATTCATAGTCATAGGCTCAGGGGGATAGGACGGCCTATTTCCTGCCGGTATCATCTGCTGGAGAGGATGTTATATTAATAAAATAGTA